>SAYR01036285.1:9029-26354 GCA_004382745.1 Argopecten irradians irradians | reverse complement strand
CTGTCGAAGCGGTGTCGTGTTACGTCCCCCCCTCACTGTAAAATCCACGTGGTCGTGGGAAAGTTGACATTTGCACACCATTTCACACTCTTGTTCGTCATGGCAGGGAGAATAGGTCGTATAGACATTTTTGATAGTTCCATCGAAACATGGGACAGTTACAGTGAACGCCTCGACCAGTATTTCATTTGTAACGACGTCAAAAACGAAAAGAAAGTAGCGGCGTTATTGAGTCTAATGGGGTGGGCCGACCTATACGATTATTACGTGGATTGACCGCCCCAGCAAAGCCTTCTGACAAAACATATGATGAGTTAGTTAACCTTCTGAAAAAACCACCTGAGCCCAAAACCCTTGGTTATTGCGGAACGTTTCAGATTCCATAAAAGAGACCAAAAGGAAGGTGAAAGTATACGCGAATACTTGGCAGCTATCAGGAAATTAGCTGAACATTGTGAGTTCGCTGCGACTCTGAATGATGCATTAAGGGATCGCTTGGTTTGTGGCTTACGGTCTGAGCACATACAAAAAAAACTGTTTCTGAGGCAACGTTAACCTTGAAACAGCTAGTTGAGGTAGCTATCGCTATGGAAACAGCAGCACGCGACGCGAACGAACTGCGGTCTGGATCTTCAGCGACGGTCCACAAAATTGCATCGAAGCCTGCGAAACGGCGACCGGACAGTCGAAGTGTTCCGAAGAAACCTGATCGTGACAAATATTAAACAGTCAAAGTGCTACCGCTGTAACTCTACATCACATAACCCCGATGAGTGTTATTTTAAGGATAAAGAATGTTACCGGTTGTCATAAAACCGGTTCACTGTAGAAAAGCATGTAAGAGAGACCGAAGGGTGGTAAGGTCCATATGATTGAGGAAAAAGATGAAGATGATGATTTCATAGCATCACTTGAAATTATGTCTATGGAGAAGTCCAGAGATGGGGGCAATAGTGTTAAAACCTAAGCTAAATGGGTTGGAAGTGGAAATGGGAGCTAGATACAGGTGCAGCTGTCTCTGTAATGGCGCAGAAGTCATATGAGAAACATTTCCCTGGTCAAATGAAAAATTTGACACGTGCTGATGTGTGTTTGAAAACATATTCAGGTGAAAAAATCAAACCATTGGGTGTGGCAAATGTGAAGGTTGAATATAATAAACAATGGTAAAACCCTGAAGTTATATGTAGTACAGAAAGGTGGACCTACACTTTTTGGACGCGAGTGGTTGAAACATATCACATTAGATTGGCCAAAAATAAAATCTGTCTCTGTGAAACGAAATGAGGCTAGTAATTTATACAGAACATTTGGACCCACCTGCTAAATTGCAGACTATCTTGGACAAATACAAGGACGTATTTTGGAGATGACCTTGGAACGGTAAATGGGGTCAAGGCCAAGCTAAACTTGAAAAAGGACGCCACACCAAAATTCTGTAAACCGAGGCCAGTGCCTTATGCTATTCCGTCCAAAAGTAGAAGCAGAAATAAACAGTCTTGTTGAAAATGGTATCTTAACCAAAGTGAACTACAGCGAGTGGGCGACTCCCATCGTACCGGTGATAAAGAAAACAGGCAAAGTCCGTCTGTGTGGTGATTTCAAGGTCACCGTTAACCCAGTTTTTGGAAATCGACAATATCCACTACCGAGAATTGAGGATATTTTTGCGGCGCTCACAGGAGGAAACATTTTACAAAGTTGGATCTGCGACAAGCATACTTACAGATGGTCGATGATGCGATTCTGACATCAACACACAAAAGGGGCTATACAATTTAATCGTTTGGTTATACGGTATCGCGTCCGCTCCAGCTATTTGGCAAAGAACGATGGACACAATCTTACAAGGTTGCCAGGGGTCAAGTGTATCATAGACGACATGATAATCACAGGCAAAAACCACTGATGAACACCTACAAAATGTCAGTTCTGTGTTGGAACATCCAAGAGTACGGTCTTAGAGCAAATTTGGACAAGTGCAATTTTTCAGGAAACGTGTATCTTTCTGTGGTCATGAAATAGACAGCGATGGACTGCACAAGACCCAAGAGAAGGTGGAAGCGGTGGTAAGCGCACCTGTACCGACGAGACACCACAGAATTAAGATCTTTTCTGGGGAATTGTGAACTATTATGGACGTTTCCTGAAAAACCTATCCGCAAAACTTAGTCCACTACATACACTGCTGCAGAAAAGATTCTAAGTGGAAGTGGAACGAGGAATGTCAGTCCGCGTTTGAGGAGGTTAAACGCATGGTCACTATCGAAAGAACGTTCTCACGCACTATGATCCAATCATCCAACTGAGAGTGGCCAGTGACGCTTCCGCCGAAAGGTTTAGGAGCCGTACTTTTGTTTATGGCTGGGACGGAAGTGAACGTCCCATTGCGTATGCTTCGCGCTCTCTGACTCAAGCCGAACGTAACTACGCACAAATCGATAAAGAAGCCTTGGGAATTGTTTGGTCTGTTGAAACGTTTTCACACATACCGTTCGGACGCCACTTCACAATGATAACTGCATCACCAACCCTTGGTGTCGATTTTTCAACCGCAAGAAAGCGGAATTTCAACGACATCAGCTGCGCGACTTCACGGTATGCGTTATTTCTCGCAGGATACGATTATACTATTAGAAGTACAAAAATACGAAGCGACATGGCAAGATGTTTTTAACCTACTTTTATCTATTCCAGCACCAGAAGAGAAAAAAAAATGCACTGTATATAACCCCTTCCCCACGCCACTGAGCCGATCACCTCACCTAAAATCGTCAATATTGACGGATGGTGATAAACCAAAGAAGGTTGTCGTGTGTATGCTCTAAACTGAAATTCCGAATAAATCGCAATTTACCTCAAATACATGTATTCAGTTTTGATTTATAATAGCGCAAAATCAAAAACACCACCATATTATTTCATTACATTTTAACTTTGGAAATTTGGAATCAATTCCTTTTTCCAAAAATCTATATTACAAAAGAAGTTTGTAATCAGAAATTTTTGACTTTTCACCAGAGCAGATCCTTAAGCAAAGGCATGTGATGGGTATTTACTCAAATATATATGGATTACGTCAGTACATACTGTTTGATATTAACTTTTGTATGTCCACAAGTGAATGGCGAGACAAAAGAGGAGAGCATTTGCTCCGAATATCTTACAGCCCCAATGTTTACACCCACTTACATCGGTAGATCGAAGACTGATCTGTCATCATTGTCATCGCTGTTCCGTGTTGTGTTGGTTACTATGGATGCTGCGTCATCACATACCTCTGTAACCATGGGAACTGTGTCCATACATACATTCGTTGTCATGGATACTTTGGTTTTCAATTCATCTGTTACCATGGACAATGGTTTATCACGCATCTGCGTTGATATTCCGTCGTAAAAATCATTGGAAACTACGGCTCTGTCGTCACATTCTCTCGTAACCATGGATACATCATCGTCACACACGTCCCCCATCGCTGGAGTTTAGTATTACATCTATTTATATATTCACTAAAGGTGCACGTAGCAATGAGGTCAATAGAACAAAAGAGAAAGAAAAAGATGCACGTGAATAAAATTTACATCGCATCACACTCATGTTACTGTTTACATCTTAATTCCAAAAATTATTTTTTGTAATAAAATTATATTTTTAATATTTCTCATAATAGTATACGTATAATGACACCCTTATATCCTTAAGGAATAACGGTGTAAATCTCCAATAGTCCGAAAGCCCGTTAGTCCGAAAACGAGTAAACAAGTACCTTTTTCAGCATTACTTTAAAGATTTTAAATTGCCAATTTCTGTGGACGGCAAGTTATTTTATGGTCAAAATTACATAAAAATTATATTTAAACAAGCAAATTCGTGGAATTTATATCCCCCGTTTTCGTTTATCAAAGGCCCATTACTCCGCCAAATAGGATTCTATGAAAATTCCAATCGAACCTGGTCAATGCCCCGAGACATTTAACTATGTTACCATGTTTCGAGAAAATCCGGTAATATTTATGAAAGTTATTCAACGAAAACAGACGCAAATAGCGTTTTTCCTTAATCAAAGGGCCATAACTCAGCTAAATAGGGTCCAATCAAAATTCCGGTCACAGGGCCATGTATAGTCTCTATGAAAAAATAGCCAGAAATACATATGTTTATTTTTATGTATTTCTGGCTATTTTTTCATATAGAGACTATACATGGCCCTGTGTTCCGATCAAAGTTCGCAAAAGCCCTGAGACATTTAACCATGTTATCAAGCTTCGAGAAAAGATAATATCACTTTAATTTGCTATATGATACAGTATGTATCGTCACTAGGTATCCAGAAACATTGGAAAACAGACAGATTTCAACTGGTCGGATACTGTGGTGTTATCATTCCGATAATCAGAGAAAATGTAAAACGGGATTGCAGTCAAAGTGTACATACAGTTTAATTATAATCTTTTCAAGATAATGCTCATTTTCAATTTTTAAAATTCGTTACATTTCTTTTTTTTGGTCATTTTCCGTGTCAAATCTAGAGTCATATAGACTACTATATCTTAAGTCTTTGTGACTGTCTCATTTCGAATACTGTTCGCATATTAATCCCAGTTTTAATGCATTAGCGGTTTAAGAGATATCAGTCACTGTATAAAATATCTATGCGATATATAATTATTTTGATGTACTCGAAATATCAAATTATATTTGTTTTTAGCTGTTTTCTCTCGGGACATTCTTCATTCAAAACTGTGACATTTAAACTGGTAAAGGTAAATAAAAAGTGCTTCTAAATATTCATTGAAGTGCTGCTTGGTAAACAAATAATGAAATAAATTGAAACAAGGGAAGGTTATAGAGATATTAATACGCGTAGATCGATAAAATACAATTTTTTGCAAATAGTAGGCCTACTAGGCTATCAGTGTCTTCGGGTTGTCGACCACTACAGATGGCTGTTATATTTCCATTTCCCTGTTGTAGCATATCTTTGATGTCTTTTTCTGATAATGTCGGTATAGGTCCAATGCATATTTTCTCGGGTTGTCTTGTAAATATCGGGATAAGTTATTTACACATACCATTACGATATCTTCACGTTAGTAAGGTTACACAGCTCAACTTACCACTGTCTTGAACTCTTGATAAACTTTGCTTTTGTTACATCCGGAAGTGACTAATATTCGAAATGTTTACCGGTGACAACTTTTCGAATTTCAACATACATTTTAAATACGAGTAACCTCCCTTTATCCTACATATGAAATCAAGACTATACAGATACCTCTATATTCAATATTCATGTCTTGTTTTTAGGTATTTGTAGTAAAGGTAGTCTTGTATTGTCCAGTTCTTATTAATAAGAATTGTTAAATCGATTTCGTATTGCATCGTATTCGTGAAGTCCAGTATATTGTATTGTATCTTCGGTCATTTGTTTATCAATGTAGATGTCAAAAAGTTAAGTTGGTTATTCGGTTTTTGGCGCCCTTTCCGGTAATTGAAGCTATATATATAGTGGCGTATTCCTACGATTGACCACGAGACGGTCACACCTATTTTAAAGCACTCCTGCACGTTGAGAACAAAAATGTAATATACACATACGTATCCGTAAGGAACTTGAAGTCACACTACGAATGTCACTGTCGACTTCGTGCCACGCATATCTATTTATCAACGTTCGTTATATTGAATAAATGGAAAATTCCAACTACCACAGAATGACTTGCGTTAATTAAAGGCAACGTGAGAACCCATCTACTACACATACATAAAATGCATATACAATGACATCAAAATGACAACAGTGATGTGACGTCATCGATTTTGAGAAAAAGACAAAAACAAACACACTGTCTATAATTATTGTTTATTTATCAATATAAAAATAAAGCGTATACATATTCTAACGACAGATTTGATACTGAGCAATGTTACGGTATATATAATATACATATAAGACTATGGTTTATCTACAGGGTATGATAACACAGATTATATCATGATGACGACGACGACGATGATGATGATGATGATGATGGTGTGATGATGATGATGATGATGATGATGGTGTGATGATGATGATGATAAACAGAATTATATGACGTAAAAGCTTGCAGGCCTTTTGGAATTGACAATGGCACAGATAAAAAGTTTAGCAATGAATAAAGAAAAAGCAGTAGTTCTGATCCAAGGCTACTTTTAATAGACTATCTTAATGGTAGTGAAAGGACAGTATGAGTTTCACTTGTTGCCAATTTCACAGGACACAGCTGTTAGTCACCAGAGCATGAGTAGCAATCACTCATTATGATATCATTATGATTGTGACGTCACAATTATCTGACGTCTTTGATAACAATGACAACTTTATTCATGATAAGAACACAATAACTTAATAAAAAGGTTAAACTCACTAAAGCTTGTGTCTTTTGTAACTTTTGAACGTATGGAACAAATTCCATATCCAACAATCACTCGATGTGAAACCTTTGTATATACAGCTTTTAAAAGTCCCAACAGTACAGTATGATAGTTCCCAAGTGGACAGTATGATAGCTCCCAACTGGACAGTATGATAGTTCCCAACTGGACAGTATGATAGCTCCCAACTGGACAGTATGATAGCTCCCAACAGGACAGTATGATAGCTCCCAACTGGACAGTATGATAGCTCCCAACTGGACAGTATGATAGCTCCCAACTGGACAGTATGATAGCTCCAACCTGGACAGTATGATAGCTCCCAACTGGACAGTATGATAGCTCCCAACTGGACAGTATGATAGCTCCCAACTGGACAGTATGATAGCTCCAAACTGGACAGTATGATAGCTCCCAACTGGACAGTATGGTAGCTACCAACTGGACAGTATGATAGCTCCCAACTGGACAGTATGATAGCTCCTAACTGGACAGTATTGTTAATGGATTTTGTCCACGTCCTGTCGATGGATTTTGTCCACTTTCTGTCGATGGATTTTGTCCACGTTCTGTCGATGGATTTTGTCCACTTTCTGTCGATGGATTTTGTCCACTTTCTGTTAATGGATTTTGTCCACTTTCTGTCGATGGATTTTGTCCACTTTCTGTCGATGGATTTTGTCTACGTTCTGTCGATGGATTTTGTCCACTTTCTGTTGATGGATTTTGTCCACTTTCTGTTAATGGATTTTGTCCATTTTCTGTCGATGGATTTTGTCCACGTTCTGTCGATGGATTTTGTCCACTTTCTGTTGATGGATTTTGTCCACTTTCTGTTTGTCCACTTTCTGTTGATGGATTTTGTCCACTTTCTGTTATTGGTTTTTTCCACTTTCTGTTGATGGATTTTGTCCACTTTGACATTAGTATCCAATAACGTAAACCTCCTAATTAAAACTGTTGGAATGTTCATCAATGTTCTCAGTGGCATGTTACTTACTTCTTATTTAACAGGGAAGGCTATCATTTCGGTATAGTACAAAGCCGAAAATATAGTACATAGTGGTATTGGAGAAATGATATAAGTGGATATTTCCGGAAAGCTCAAGAGATGCTCATCTAAAAGATCAAGGCCTGGCGATATCTGGAAATAATACGTAAGGTTCATAACCCCAATCGCGACATACAATCTGGAGAAATTGGGACAGTATTAATAGTAAATAACAGAGACTCTGGTAAAAATTTTTATGTTTATAAGGATGAACACACTAGCTTAGGTGTTGATGATCAACACACCATCTTCCTCCTTGATTCTCTGGGACCGCCATGATTGGTGAAGTGTCACTGAACACTCCCGGATATATAAGTGAGGGGACTTGTGGCCGAACAAGTAACCTCTGTCGGGGATCGTATGAAACAGAAATGCTCACGTTGTTGATTTGTAACACCACATATCATATCTGTGACTGTCTCGATCCACCAGGGGTCCCTAAATTGACTCCAATGTTGTCCTTAGGCTTTTTATAATCGCCATGTCTGATAGGCGTGTCTTTGTACTCGGGACGCTGGGTAGGGGCGCCCCTTCCCGGGGTGGAACTGTAAGGAGGATAACCCGGATCGCCCCTGCCATCAGGAGGATAAGAGGGACGTGGTTCCCTCTTGTATGGTTGGTCGTTGGTTACATTTTGATATGCTGCTTGTCTGTCTGCCGGATATGACGTACTTCTGTCCGGTGGTTGAGGCGGATATGACGCATCTCTATTTGACGACTTTTGCAAGTCTTGCTGATATGTGTTATTTCTGCTTGAGTGACTGGATGGCTGCGAGCTATATTTGTTAGATGGCAGAGGTATCTGTCTATCAGACTGATATTTATCTCTACTTGACTGAATATGTCCATCTGGCGGATGTGACGTTCTACTTTCACTGACATATTGACGAGAATGACCTTGTGGCCCTAGCCTTGAATCTGATGGAAGTCTATCTTTATGCCCACTGTCTCTCGGCCTGCCGTATTTATCACTTTGGTTTGTATTTTGAGGAGCTGTGTACGGGTGTTCATCATGTCTTTTACCCAATGCCTGGTATTGCTTATCACTAGGCAGGTATCTCTTTTTAGGATCGTATCCTTGCCCCCCTCCAGTTGGAGAGAGGTGTTGGTAGTTTGTATTAGGTGAGTTATCCAATCTGCGGGTATCTAACTCCAGGACTGGAGCGGACGGCGTGGCAACAGAACCTTGGTCAGTTTGGGGCGAACCAAATTGTCCATATTTGGGTGGCGGATTTCCCTTAATTGGCTCATCACGTGGTGGAGTGTGGTTTCTGTCTGGTCCTCTAGGTCCAGAGTGGCCAGGTTTGGGAGGTTTAGACAGTTGCTCCTCATGCATGGGTGTTTCGGAAGTCTTCGGGGCACGACGTCTGGACCTTGGATAGTTCCCTTGGTCGTCTCTGAAGGCTCGATTTTCTGTACCTCCGTTTGGCACTGGAATGGTGGAAGGTCCATCAGTAGTCTGCCCGTCCTGTGCAGTCGGAGGTTTTGGGCGCCGACGACGGCCTGTTAAAGGAACAAAACATAATGCAGTAGTTAATCAGTAAACAATCACTACTGGTTAGACATGGCATTTCAAACATTATGTATTTGTTGAGAGTTTTATGGTTTTGATAGAAAAAACGAGTTTATCATTACTTGAAAAAGACAACAGTAGTTACGTGGTAAAAACACTTTTGATTAGACACAGTATTTCACACACAAAGTATTTGTTACAGGTGTTTATGGTTTTATTGAGAAAATGATTTTATGACAGAAAGACCGCCTTCAGGACAAAGCAATGTTAACTGAATTTATCTATGTGGATTAATATGATAACTTACGAGTTGACATCCGGTATAGACGGTACATTGCCCGTCCCACAGGGTCCTTGTCCCGTCTCCATCGTCCGTATACGTACACAAATATCACAAAAATGATGACGAGCCCAATCAGAACGCCCAGTACAATCCCGGTCACGGCACCGCTTCCTCTGTAACCAAAGAGAGCAGTTGTTAGAAACAGATGTGGGGTACAGTAAAACACGTTCATAACGAGCTCTATGGTCAGATGTGGAGTATTTATGTATCTTTAGAATGATATCTTCATAGTTTATCTCACTGGTAGGATCTCATTGCAAGGTTTTTGAACAAAAAATGGTTTGGTTCCCTGTACTAAGACCTTCGATTTTTATAAAAGCGATGTAATTACGGCGTTGCTGTAATGCGATTGATTGGCAAAGTAAATCTGAATACATAATCACATGGGAAATACTGGGAGTCACTAACAATCTACAACGCAGGGCATTTGAAATTCTCCAAAATGAAATATATACATGTATTAATAAGTCGTAAACAAAATATCAACTTAATATAAGCGTTTTTGAAATGTCAATAACAGTACTGTAGACGGTTTATTCATTAGGATATAGAACATAGTATGTATAATTTTACGGCTGTGGTATTTGTCTCTCTGAGGATCAAAATGAACAGAGATGAAGAGGTGATTCTATCACGCTAGCCCCAAAGCACACAGTAGAATTAAAGAGGAATACACTGTCTATGTTTTGATATCGAAGCAAAATTCAGAAGAACAATTTTAATTTCAGTTCAAATTCAAAATAAGCAAAATAATATTTCTATACGAAAATAAAGCAGGAAAATCTTATATACAATATACAAATATCTTGAAGAATGGCTAAACCCGATCTGATCTCATTAGCTTTTGAAATGAGACAATCTGAATAATGCATTTCAGCAATTTTCCTTGGAAACGTGTAAACTTACAGATGTCCTGCGGCGTCCCGGAATGTGGAGTCACACTGGTCACAGCAGTAAATATTGGGGTAGTGGCCACAGCACGCGATATCACATGTCTGGTCCACATAACTCGGTACTTCCGCACTCAGGTTATAGTACAGACGGATCACACACACCGACTCCACCCCCGGGCCTGTCAACAGGCATAAAACACATCAATATAAACACTCCGACTCCACCCCCGGGCCTGTCAACATGTATAAGTAAAACACACATAAATATTTACATTCCAACTCCATCCCTGGGCCTGTCAACATGTATAACACACATAAATATATGTACTCCGACTCCACCCCGGGCCTGTCAACATACATAAAACACATCAATAACAACACTCCGACTCCATTTCCGGCCCTGACAACATGTACATGTATAACACACATAAATACATACACTCCGACTCCACCCCCGGGCCTGTCAACATACATGTACATAAAACACATGAATATAAACACTCCGATTTCACCCCGGGACATGTCAACATATATAACACATTAATATATATAATTTACTATATAAACTTTAAATCAGTTTAAAAACTTCGCCTACATTCCCGTGCATGTCAACATACATTCGCCTCATCGATACAAGTTTATTTTAGACCCAATATTTTTCCGTATTAGCAGAAACACATATATATATAGACATAGCGCACAATGTTCGGTCACTCTTACGTCACGCCGGAATTTCGTTGGAAAAAGCGTTGAACATTAAAAAATAATATAAGCGCAATAATATTTATTTTTTAATTGAAAAACAGAAAGACTATATTTATTCAATTACTGGAGGACTTTTATCAAAATGTCTGCAACATTTTTTTTTCTATTGATGTGTTTTTGTTGAGAAAATGACGTTTTTTGGCGCGACAGATGTAACACCCATCTGTATGTGGTTTCAGTTAAAGTGTCTCTGTGGTCATAGTGAACAGCACATGGCGATAAAATTTGACACAGAGATTCCCCGAAAACGCATAATCATGACGTCATTTCGTTATAATGAACTGTGACGTCATACTTCAAAATGGTGGACTTTGTTTGTAGACTTGCCGATCGACAGATCCGAAGAGAAAAAATAAAAAAAGTGAAAAACCACAAATACACACAGTACAAAACGGTACTAATTCATGACATAGATACATGAATTGTTAATATAAAAATACATTTTTCTTCTACTTTAATACCATGTAAGAAAATATAGACTGCGGCGTCGTTCTACTTTTTTATCGAACAAAACCTTTGTCTTGCAGAAATGACACAAAATGAAATTTTTAGATTGACATAATTAAAGTCACGACGTTGAAAAATGACTTTATATTAGGAATTATGATTTCTATTCAGAAAAAAATACGTTTTTGCTCAAATGTACCTGTGCGAAATCTCTACTGAAAATTCAAAAATGTATTCGAAAAATTGCGTTTTTTCTTTGTCTTGCAGGTTTGCCGAATGTCGGAAATGACGTCAATTGCGCTCGTCATGTTATAAAATAATGACGTCTTTTACATTCAATGACATTCAATTACATAAAAGTGACCGAACATTGTGCGCGACGTCATAGAGATTAGAAACTTTTTCTTTGTCTTTGTTGACAGGCAGGTCCCTTATAGGCATTTTGCCTTGGCTAACTTCTTTTAAGTGTATGCTTTTAAACATGATATATTTGGAGCAACACAAAGTTTAAACATTATATCATGGTTTGATGTGAGTAGTTTTCCTGATTGATGTTATTTAATATGATTTTTGAAAGCACAAAAATAAGCAATTTTACATGTTTTTTTCGAAAATCAGGCATTCAAAACCGAAAGTGCGTTTTGTTTTATTTATAAATAAGTAAAAATATATTTTTTTTCTATCCAAAATCGTCCTCAAACCATCTGAAAATTACTGAACTTTGACAACATATCAAAGTTATTCTTTTATATTCAACTATTTAAGAGTTATCTAAAAACCCCTCAGCACATACAGAGGTACATCTACCGATCGTAAAATTGGAGGAGTTGGCGATCTCTATGTATATTAGGGCTGGGTATTGGAAGGTCTAAAACGATACAATACGTATTGACAATACACTGAAACAATACACGATACGTATTGACGATATACAGGACCTCTTTTTTCAAATTCAGTTGAACATTGTGTTTTGAATATTGTGACAATAAAAGACAATTTTGATAAATATTCTATAACCTGGCAAAAACCTACCAAACATTTGATTTGGTTCACCATCTGTGTTGATTAATTTCTGTCAATTTGTATTCTTAGTCTTGAAACAACATTTCTAATCCATCTAGGTGACATTGATGCTTTAAACACTTCCTTTTGATTGAAATGCTCTTACTTGAATGATATTTTAGAATAAATTTTGTTTGAATTTCCTCTTTCTATAATGAAAAAAGTAGGTTGGGTTGTTAAAACGATACAAAACAAATAAAATACATTGTTATCCAAGGGTACATGCCCGTGACTGTGGCATCCTTACGGCTCAAAGACTTGATTGTATTTTTTGAAAAAATTATTGTAATACCTTTCATCCCTTGGGCCCAATAAACATGTCCATGTATGAGGTTCTTGGTTTTTCTCAAGAACAGATTCTGAAAAGTTAAAATTAAGATTTATTAAACACAGACACTGAGGTCAACTAGAGATAATGCTCACAACAAACATGGATCTGACAAGATTAGACAATCACATCTAGACTTAATACAGCTCACGCAAACGAGAGGTTTCGAACACGCATGTGGGATAATTTATTATTTGATACAAATTCACTAACCTAATTAGGACCTGGACAGTTTTTATATCAGTTCACAAGGGCCATGGCGGTTAAGCCTCATTCATTTTTACTAATCTATCCACCCTATACTTTTTACATAAATCGCTTGCTTACATAATATAATTGATTTTGTTACAAAGCAGTCTCTTTAATCCAGTTTCTTTTGGGGTGCGAGAGAACGAAGTCGTGCGGCTACTAGGAAATTATTATGAGATCATTGACAGTCATAAATGACAACAATGGCGTGTCGTGGAGACGTCCGAAGGGATCGCATATTCTCAGGGCTCTTCGGGGTGCTAGGTCTGGAGCATCATTTCCTGGACGCGCAGATATCTCGGACACGCGCAAACATATCTTAAACGCAGGTGAAGAATGTGCTGCAGCGCAGATAATTTCATATATTGGGTTTTCTTAAGAACTAGCTTAGGGCATAGTTGAAGAAGTGGTTAT
This sequence comes from Argopecten irradians irradians, assembly GCA_004382745.1. NCBI lineage: Eukaryota > Metazoa > Mollusca > Bivalvia > Pectinida > Pectinidae > Argopecten > Argopecten irradians. Next base: position 12,869 of record SAYR01036285.1, on the reverse strand, counting down.
TTATTTTGATAGAACAATTAGCCATTTCGCTAGGCCCGGCCGCCGATTATGCGCAGAAGACTTTTGGGTGGTGTTCTGGAGTGCGGATTTCGAGATGTGTGTCTCTCCACCGTACACTCATTACGACTTTTGATGATTTTGCGAGCCGCTGAATGCGCGAGACTTTGGTGTTTTGGGGCTCCGGGTCTCACGGAAAAAAAAAATTTTATACGATTTGATGATTTTTGCGAGCGCCGAATCGCGGAGACTTTGGTGTTCTGGGGTCCAGGGGTCTCCCACGCGAATATATTACGAATTTGGAATGGCCAAGATGACTTTTTACGGTGTTATTTTGAGGATTTTTAATCGGTTCTTAACGTTCGGTATTTTTCGATTTACATTTACCTGCATTTAGAAATTCATAATTGTGAATGTCGTCATATCATTATGGCACCCTGTCCTCGATTGAACATACGACTTACAACATCAGCTACATTGTTGTTTAACTACAAAATCATGAATTTGATTTAATTTGTCTTTGCTTAGACATATAAACAATTTAATATTTTAAGAACATTTTTGAAATAGTAGACATCCTTGATGGAATTTTTAGTCTAGTTCATATTGTATTGAATTTTTATTATTAAAAGGTCTTGAACATTAACGTGCTTGAAATTTAGGAAAAGCGACACAAATTTTCTAAAATGAAGTAGCAAAAAATGTGCGGAGGACCCTTTTCTTCCTTACGCCCTGGCATTGCACATTTAAAAACGTTTAATGAACTTGGTACCACTACTGACTGATGTAATCATGCCATAAAAGATGATCTTTTCTCTATTTCTGTAATTCTTTACCTTTTTTTTCCTCTTGGAAATGTTTTTATAACCATGGGAAAACTTAAAAATGAAGTCTTATATAGCAGGAATAACAAACACATAGCCACTGTCAGCCATGTTTTTTTTTCTGATTGGTCACCCGAGTTCGATACAGAATAAAACAAATGCATGCACTGTATATAAGCACCATATATTGGCCTATCGGCCCATGAAATCAGCCAGTATGATATCATTTAACCTTTTAATATATGAAGAGTATTTATTCCATTACATCTGTTTTCTATGAAAATTGTAGCAATAATGCTCATAATGGGTTTTCCCTAATATATAAACTATATTGGTAGAGGGCCTTGAGACCTTTCAATCTATGAAGAGTAAATCTGACAAAACAAATGATACATTTTCGTACGAGTACACCATATCGAAGCATACTGATTGGTCCTACATAATTGTAGGTCCCATTTACCAGGCGGAAGCTGCCATGTAAGCACATAAGCCCGTGTTTCTTAGTATATGTGTACATACATGTATGTACATGTACATGTATAGATTCCCAAAAGATAAGTGGGCTATGTGGAAGCTGTATTTGTTTGGAAATAATATGGAAAATAAACTATGATATGATAGTATTGCTAACAATTTCAAATGGTGGAAATGAAACCACGATCCGCGGGGGATTTTCCCAATAATGGTACAAAACACTCGTTCTTTGTAGTAAAACGTAGTAAAACAAGTCACGTGATTATAACCTCATTTCATGCCATTGGCCGAAAAAATATGGAATTGTTTAGTGGGTAACTAGTGATCACATGAGTGTGTGTTTACTTCCAAATAGAGTGATTTCTCTGACCTGTATTTATACATAATTTGCCTTATTTTCTCTGTGTTATATGTATTGTTCTGAACCCTAAAGCTGGTAATAAAATATATAAATTATAATTTTAAAATTCTAACGAATTTAGCCGGGAGTAGCCGATCTTTCGCTGATTTTAGATTAGACGGTTTAGACCTATTGAATTGGTTAATTCGTATTATATCATTTAATTTTACAAAACGTGAAAATGACAGTTTTTACAACTCATTTCAGTTCATTATTTATAGTAAAACAGTGCATATGTGCAAGTCAAAAGGATATGCATGCAATATTAATACATTTTGGAGTCTAATTATTTTCAAAATAAATCAATTTCTCCGAAGAAAATGGCAAGCAAACTATCACCAATTTGGAAGTAAACACAAAATCACGTGATCACTAAGTTACCATAATACAATTGTAATATTCGGCCAATGGATGAATGAGGTTATAAGCACGTGACTTTTTTTACTACAAAGAACGCATTTTTTTTACTACGAAAAATAGATGCAGATGTATCGAGAGTTGGGAGTTTAAACGCGTCCCTGGAGTTTAGCCCAAAGGTTGAATCTGACCATTAAGACCGTAACAAAAATTGTTGTGCCTTTTATATAAGTGTATCGAGGGATGTAAATATTTATGTATATATATATGGACAGGCCAAGCTAACAAGTAAAGCTGGTTTCCTAATGTGTATTGTGTACCTGTACTGTGACCTTTATGGTTTTTAATTACATAACTGGTATTTTTCGGGATTCACAAGAAAATACAAACATAAAAAAATATCTTTTTTTTATTTTTTTTTTGATTTTTTTTTCATTCATTCTTTTAATATAGTATAGTACGGTATGTACTACATGGACTTGGTAGAATGCCAATCAACAAAAAACACACACACACAGCTTTGAAACGAATTTTCAACCACGGTTATATATATTAATAATTCGTTGTATACTTCCTTAGCTCGGGCTAACAGCTACGTACACGCAGGCTACAGTTTCATGGCCGGATGTGCAGGATCACATTTTTTTTTTTTTTTGAAATCATATAAAACTTGAATTTAACAAAATCAACTTCGATCTCTGCTGGTTGGCTTTTGCTGCATATACACAGTGCTCTATGAAAGGGTGGCCTTTGATTTTTAGTTTAGATGTCGACATCAATAACTGACAAGTCGGTGTCACACCCGAGCATAAACACGTTAATCGCCGAGTTACCGACTGTCTACATAAATATCTTGGAATCATTATGTGGGCATGTACATGTGGTAAGTCGACATATTCTTCTGTTTATGTCGACATCTTCCGATATAATGTCGACTTAACGCCTTAACGATGTCGACATTATTAAGTCGTAAGTCGGCAAATCGATGGCAGAAATATGCCACCATACTTTTGTATGGATGTAAGGAAGCAATAAAGTTGAATTGAATTTATCATCGGCAATGTCATTGGCTGCAAAAAATTGCTCGAGACATTCGATGTAACAACTGAAATCTTCTTTCCCCTCCACGAACTCGCATATTCTCCCTAATTGGTTATCAGCCTCGTCGCCAGTTGTAATACATGTATCTTGGGTTCCCATAAACTGGTTCCGTCGAACTGATTTATTCTAACAGTAAAAACCCGGAAACCGGATACGGAGTTCCGGACATCATACTGAAAGCAGACAACAATGTTAACATGATGAAGCGACAGCACACATTGAACTATTAATGTCAATTCACTACAAAGATGACAACTCGCGGGAGGGAGTATCTTAATTTCCCAATCTCCTATTTGTAATCTTCTAATATTTACTAAAAGAAGTGTATGGGCCATTTTTACGACATGCAGAGAGTACGTGTTTTTTATTTCTATATTTGCATATTACAGAGTTTATTCTTCGTGCGAGTGATTGTTACGTCGTTTTCTCTGAAAAAAATATGGCGTTACACTCCTCATCCCTTGATGCCGCATTCAATACCTACCGCATGGCAGATAACTCTTCAATATTAAAGTGAACAGTCGGCAAGGATGGCTAAAGTCGGTAAAATGGTGTGAATGTATCCAGTATAATTTTCTTATGAAATCGAAATAAGATAATCTCTCGTCAAAATCTGTCTGCGTACGAAGAAATTAATTTTAAGTATAGGAATCCTAAAACGTCCTCCCGGCAGCCTATATCGGTGGT
>SAYR01036080.1:0-14913 GCA_004382745.1 Argopecten irradians irradians | reverse complement strand
GCAACACAATTCATTATCTAATTTGTGTTGTTACAGTTGCGCTGAAAAGTTGTTCATTTAGTCAAAGATATATTTCCCTTTGAACGTAAAGCTCCGCTTGTTGGTGTTTTCGCGCTACCTTTTAGAAACTCTTCAACACTGTAAGGCTAGAAAGAGGGGCAGTCATGAATGGATAAGAACGCTGCATACCTTGTAAAGAGATTTTGAGAAGTTTATGAGCCATAATGTAAGTTTTATATGTATTACATGAAACTATAAATTTGATTAAAATATGTTTTCGATAAATAAGCATTACAGTATTGTTGTCAGAAATTAGTTGATAGATAGCCCTGGCATTTGTCGCCGATAAACAATGCCATGTGGGCCTAGGGTCTTTTCTGTAAGTTCATTCTCGCCCACAATTGTCAACCTATTTACTAGTGTAGGTTTGGGCGAAGTTGAATACGTAGTTCAGTGTACGAGAGTGTTTATATAATTGAACACTGTATAGAAGCTAGAAATAACGATTTCCTGTAAGGATTGTTATAGTATTTGAGCTAGGAATACACTAATGGAAGTGAGTTATGTTTGTATCACATTTAGTCAGATATTAGAACCATAAGTAGTATAGCAAAGTGCTATATTGTTACATGATTAAGGCATGTTTCTAGTCAGTCCAAACTATAACAGTTAAGTACTTTTTCAAGTACATTTCAAGTTTACTTAAGTACTTTTCAAGTTACATTTCAAGTATGCTTGTATATGTGATTATTTTAAGCTCATATCCGGTCGCATTGTAGATTAAGTCAAAATACTCAGACAATGGTTATTTCTGTTTGTTTACAGTCTTTTATTACTTAGTCGGGAATAAAGTTGCCACGCACTATAAAAGAAGGGTTGTGAGTTTGTCGCCCTACCTAGATAGTCCCGTGAGGTACAAGTAAAAGAATTGGCCTCGCATTATTCCTGTCAACATGGCTTGCATAGTCTGGAAACTATGAAAACCAATGGAGCCCTGATGCCCTCGATCAAGAAGGCTGATTCACCGATGACTGGAAAAAGCAGCCGAACAATTTAGAACGTTAGAATCATATCAAAAGAGACTACACACTGCATGGTGTAAAATCCAAGCAATATTGGATGAACGTTCGGAACGTCAGAGCCAGAACTTTTGAAGAAAACTCACACATCTGTTTGCTGTAGAGTATGCTAGCTATCGTCTAGTCTCCAATGGACTATGCTCTTCCTGGGACAGTTCAGATGTAAGAGGGTGAAAGACTCTCTGAACAACAATAATGATGAAGACAAACACCATATCATCTAGGAACAATTTCTGAAAGAAATCGAAGACTAAGAGGAAGTCAAATATACCTTGATGATAAAAAGTCAACTTCTGGGAAGGTCGGTCAAAGTCCTATACAAGTTCAACTTATCTATCAGAGCAAGGCAAAGCTAACTGAAGCAAGCCAGGGCTGGCTGATACCATTCACAGAGAAGAAAGCACTGCTTCTAAAACAAGCAAGCAATTAATAAAAGAACAGAGCACTCTCAAACAGCCAGAAAGAGCGAAAACGTCTTGAAATGAGCAGAGAGGCAGTTACTACGTGAGCAAAGGTTATGTCTGAGGCAGAAAGCGAAGTGGGAAAGCCTTTGGAACAAGGACAAGTGGGATATTGATGAAACAAAGTAATCGAGTAAATGACAACATAATTCCATCAGATGTGAAATTCCACTAGCGCGTGAACAATACGTTGAGTCTCAACAACCTCAAACCTCTTCAGCCGTATGGCAATGGTAGTAATCCTCATCCATTACTCAGAGATGGGATTATCCGGCAAACAAGCATTAAACCCAAGCAGCAGAAAACTTTGTTCCCTCTAATATAACAACTGAGATCTCCAGATTATGCTAAGAAAGACCTATTATTTCTAGAACTCACAGGCCTTTAACGATTGCGCCAGAGAATTTCTTGCCCTGGAAAGTGGATTCTTGAATGTTGTTAAGCGGAACTTGGTGTTTCGCCAATAGCAGGAATTGGACTACTGGTGAAAAGTGCGTTAGGACAGAGTCGGCAAAACATGCAATCAGCATTCCGATCCTCCAATATAAAGCAATCCTTGAAAGAGGATTAAAAAAGATATGGGAGAGACTAGGAGGCAGCCGTAGGATCTCCAGCACTGATGAGTCAACCACGTAAAAAGAAGTTAGCTTGCACTACCGAAGATAACCAAAGATTACGCCCAAACTGTATGAACTATCACGACACGCGATGGACAGTATTCAATCTGCCATGGAGAATGAGAAGTACGCTCACTCTTAGTTATTTCAACTCGTCAACTGTCGTGTTACCAGCCTATCGTCCAGAAACTTCCTCATCAGCTTCAAGGAAAATGGACTCACAAAAGCAACAAAATACATGAAGCTTGCATGGTGTTCCTACCCACCGTTTTCAAGTATTTTGCGCCTTTATTAAGGAAACTAGCTCTATGCTGAAACAACCCGAGCTTCATATATGGATGATCTTCGCATGTCACAAAAACGACACAAAACAGGGGGCACCAAAATCATTCAAGACTGAAATCACTTGAAGACCAGAAATTGAAACACCCAAGGAGGACAAGCAAAGGGACAAAGATCAAACCTATAATGCCATTTCACAACATTGAAGGTCACACTCCTCAATGCTTGTCAACATTCAAGCGAAACCCTTAAATGTGAGAAAAAAGTTCATCAAAGACAAGGCTGGGTTTCCAATGCTGCGAAAGAAGCTGACCACATTGCCGAAAAACATGTACCAATCTAAGTACAAAGTGGTAGATGCCTGTGATATCGACAGTGCAACCCGTCGGCCCTGCATGTCATGGCGTGTGGGAGGGTAAATGAAGACCGAAACTAGCACTTACACAAGGAGATAAAGAGGATGATGTCGTAAAATCAGCATGCTCTAAGTCTGTGGTAATTCACACTCGCCTGGAAAATCAATGTGCCGAGGTAGTACCTTGTTCAAGTTATCAAGGACTTTCCAAGGAAAACCTTCATATGTATTGCATTGATTGACGATCAGAGGGCAATCGTTTCCCCTTGCCAAACCAGAATTTTTGATATGTTTCAATGACCGAAAACTATGCCGAAGTTCAAAGTATTCTTTGTCTTCCTGTCAGGAGTAACAGAATTGCTCCGGACGCAAGACAAGAAAGCATCTGGATTCATCATTAAGGTTTGAAGGACTTCGCCATCGATTGAACTACCCAGTCTTACGGAGTGCAGTGAAATACCAGATGTCGTGAAGAAATCCCAACACCCAACGTTGCCCGTTATGCCCCATGCACACCTAAACATGGCATCTAGATCCAGAACTAGACAGCAAGGCTCAGATAACTATTGCTTAAAGGACGTGATTACCAGAAGCACACCACGTGCTGGCAAGCAGAGAGTGGTAGAATAGATCACCGTATACGCTGCAACGACTCCAACTTGGCTGGCTAGGTCATTGTTGGCGAAACCTGCCTGGGGCAGTGCATAAATAGAATGCTTCAACGTCAAAGAAAACCTTCGTATTGAAGATGGTAGACATTCTATGTTTCCACCCTGTGAAAATCAGTTTGAATTGAAAGAAATAGAGGTTATGATGTGTTCCAAAACAACGAAGCATGGATACAAGTTGGTTTGTCAGTGGATGATAAACTATTCAGGACATTATGACAGAGATTGTAACAAAGGATCACAACGGCAACTGGGTTCCACCTCGCCTTTACACGGCTACATCGGCCCCTAAGTTGCCAAACAACAGAATATGGCCTTAAAGAAGAGCCGCAGAACTTGTCAGTTGGTTTAAGGCAAGAATCCTTACCAAAAGACCAACCACGTTTACAACATTCATGAAAAGCGAAATGTTGACAGCAATCATGCGGAGTAGCTCCCGCTATGACTTCAGATGGGAAAGTGGTACCTTCCTAATTCGTGTTTACCCCCAAAGAAAAAAGGACCAGATACGCGTGGTCTTTGACTCTCTGCTAGATTCAATGGCCTGTCCATTGAACGAACGTTTATGTTCTGGCCCCGATCTCACAAATAGTTTGCTAGGAGTTCTTATGAGATTCAGACGAGAACCTATTGCGTATAACAGCAGACATTCAACAAATGGTTCTACGAGTTCGTGTGGAAGAAAAAACCGTAATCTTTGCGATTTTTCTGTTTAAAGATAACAAACCCAGAACTTGAGCTCATTAGAGTACCGAATGTGTGTACACGTTTTTGGAAACAGTCCGTCAACCTGCAATTGCAACATAGGCTCTTCGCAAAAAGTGCAGAAGCAGTGGAGAATCTACGCGAAAAGGACGTTCAGAATTTGACGATATAAGGATTTTTTACGTCGATGATGGTTGCTCTCAGTTTCCAGCGACAGAAATGGCCAATTGATGTGATGCGGCGCTACGCAAGGCGCGCTGACTGCTGAGGAATGTTGCGTCTACACAAGGGTAGCATCGAACAGCAGAGAAGTCATGAATTCCTTCCCAAAGAGGACTTAGCAGAGATTTGAAAAATTTGGACATTATACTAGCAGGCGATTGCCCCTACAAGGAGTCTAGGATGGACATGGGATTTGAATTCTGATAACTTCAAATTCATCATACCAGATGAAGTAGTCATGAAGAAAAGTTCACGAGAAGAGGAGTTCTGTCAACACTCAAACAGCATATTTCGATCACTAGGCTTTAATCTCTCAGTAGTGGTTCATGGAAGATCTGAATGAGAGATATGATCACGAGAACAGACGGACTGGATAACCCGTTAACCCTAAATTCAAAGATGGAGTGGGAAAATGGTGTCAATCCTTGAGAACTTGAAGGACTATCAATTTCTCGAAATCATACTTACCAACTTCCCTAGTCCAGCACCTTACAGAAGGAAATACACATCTTTTCAGATGCTTCAGAAAAGGCCAATTGTGCAGTGGCCTATATCAAAGCAGTAGATGTCAACGAGACCAGCCATGTCGGATATTGTTATGGAATCAACGGTATCACCAAAACACGGCACACAATACCTAGGTTAGAACTATGTAGCAGCAGTCACTGCCCGTAGAACTTGCAGAGATATATCTGAACACTTGAGCCCTTACCAGTTTGAGCTAATGAAGTTTTACACAGACAGTAAGTTGGTGTAGGGCTATATCAATACCGCGTAAAGGCGCTGTCTATGTGTATTGAGAACCGTGGTCAACAGGATTTTGGCGACCAACAGACGCTGAGCAATGGAATTATCGTGTCAACAAAAAGACAATCCAAGCTGATCTTGGAACTCACCAACTCATCTCATCTCCTAGAAGCAGTGCATGGATCCAAGGCCAGAGTGCTATTAGTACCAGTAAAACTGACACGGACCCAAGCCATTTGACTGCAGTTCGCCGAAAACGACTGTGAAGTGCGTCCAGAAGGTGTGTTTTAAAACTCTCTGTTCAACAAACACTACATCTTGTACTATCGGTTTCAGAGTTTTCTTGATTGGGAGAAGGTTGGACGTGCTATCGTGTTTTTGAAAAGACGCGCACAAAGACTATCAAGCCACACCGCCTAGCACGATCCATGTACATCAGCCAAACAAGACTTACAAACTATCGGTCTGAGAGACTGATAATTCTACAAGTTTCAGAAGGGATGTATGGGTCAAAGAGATTGACGCTTTACTAATATCATAATGAACTACCAAAATGACAGCACCTCCTCAGTTTGAATCCATTCATAGATGAAAACAACATTCTCAGGGTTGGAGGACGCTTGAGCAATTACTGATACTCGGAGTAAAGGAGAGGAACCCCAGTATTAGCTCCCTGGACGTCATTCAATCGCAACGTTTGTTGATTTTTCGCCATTTCACAGCAAAGTCAGCCATCAGGGGCGACACCCACAAGAGGTGCGGACGGAATCAGGGATGACTGGATAACTGGATGAAGCGTGATAGTTGCATCGTACTACACAAATGTGTAAAATGTAGAAAACTAACGAGGAACACTGAATTACCAAACAGATGTCAGGGACTTACCTCTGTGATCGGTTAGTCCCAGGACCAACCATTCACTTTTGATCTGGAGTTTTAGGAAAACTTTTTTTTTTGGCCCATGCAAGTGTCTACTCGTTCGCCACAAGAGGCGGAATAGCAAAGGCTAAAACATAGGGCAGCCCTTCACTTGTTTGATCTACGAGAGCGGTTCACATTGAGGCTGATAGAAGAAATGCTCTTCCTCAACCTTTATCAACGCTCTAAGGCGCTTCACAGCAGTTCGTGGAAAAGCAAAGATATATCTGCTCAGACAGAGGTACAAATTTTGTCGGAGCTGTTGAGAAGCTAGCATCAACATTGAGGTGACAAAGTCAAGAACTGTTCTGTCCCAGTGAAGTGCCTCCTGGATATTCAATGTTCACATGCTTTTGCCCACATGCAGGTGTTTGGGAACGTATGATAGGCCGACCCGAGATTCTTGATTCCTTGTTGATGGAATGTGCCAGTGGTGGTCTGACGCATGAAGTCTTGACTACATTTCTAGCTGAAGCATCTGCGATAATTAACTCGCGTCCACCTGTACAGTATCATCCGACCCAGAGAATCCATATCTGCTGAGCCCATCTGTTTTGCTCACTCAAGAAAAGTGATTCAGTGGTTTGACATTGAGATACCACAGATTGTAAAGAACTATACCCGTGCACAATGGAGAGAGTCAGAGTATTAGCGGAAATGTCTGGAGGCGTTGGGAGTTTCAGAATCCTTCAGAAAACCTTGCAGTGTCGTCGAAAATGGAACCAAAGGAACAGAGGATCTGCATTCGGAGATGTGATTCTGTTGCGAGACAAGGAGAGTAAGCTAGAAACTATTGCCTAGGTGTTGTTACAACTGTTCTTCCAATGGAGATTGGAAAGATACGCAAAGCAAATTTCCGTGTCGTAGCAGGAACGCAAGTGACGAGCCTATGCGCGTCCAGCGTGAACGAGATGGTAACTCTATTCCATAACCAGGATACAGACTAGACTAGATTCTACGTTCTGATGAAATTCAAGACATAAGTAAAAGAACAATATCGTGTATGTTTCTCTAGTTAAAGACATTTGCAAGTTTCACTTCAAGTTGCTTTAGATAATGTACATGTCAAACTTAATAAGATTTCAGTTTGGAAATATTTTTAGAATAGTAGTTAAATTATTGTAAGAGAAGTCGATATGTATACCAGACGTGGAGTGTGTTGCTTACAGTTGCGCTGAAAGTTGCTTTCATTGGTCAAAGAGTTATTCACCTTTGAACGTAAGCTCGCTTGTTGGTGTTTTCGCGCCTCTAGAAACTCTTCAACACTGTAAGTAGAAAGAGTGCAGTCATGAATGGAGAAGAACGCCGATACTTGTAAAGATGATTTGAGGAAAGTTATGAGGGCGCATAATGGTAAGTTTTATATGTATTACAGAACTATAATGCTTAAAATAATGTTTCAGATAATAAAGATTACAGTATTGTTGTCAAGAAATTAGTTGATAGAAGCCCTGGCATTTGTCGCGAAAAACCCAATGCCATGTGCCTAGGTCTTTTCTGTAATCATTTCGCCCACAATTGTCCCTATTTACTAGTGTAGTTTTGGGTCGAGTTGACCATACGTATGTTCAGTGTACCGAGAGTGTTTATTATATTGAACACTGTATAGAGCCTAGAAATTAACGAATTTCCTGTAAGATTGTATATATTTGTACCTAGGAATTACATTAATGGAAGTGAGTTATGTTTGTATCACATTTAGTCAGCATAATAGGTTAACCATAAGTAGATATAGCCAAAGTGTATAGTGTTATCATGATTAAGGCAATGTTTCCTAGGTCAGTCCTATAACAGTTTAAGATACTTTTCAAGTACATTTCAAGTTTTCTTAAGTTACTTTTCAAAGTATGTTTTATTGTGATATTTAAGTCTATGGTCGCATGTAGATTAAAGTCAAAATACTCAGAACCATGGTATTTCTGTTTTACATCTTTTATTACGTTATCGGAATAAAGTTCCACGCACTTTAAAGAAGGGTTGTGTAGTTTGCGCCCCTACTAAAAGTCCCGTGCAGGTACATCTATCTTTCTGAACAAACTTTCATCAGAACATGAAGTTATTAACAAAGATGGATCCAAAACAATCAAACAGCATCAGACGTAGAAAATACCAGAAGACAACTTGAAAATAAGGCATGATCAGAAAAACCCATATGCGTTTTCTACTTATCGTCATTCTTTTCAGTTTTTCAACAGACGAAACTGATCTGACGTCACAACTGACTGGCGAAATGAGCAAGAAGGAAGGTGTTTTCGCTAGTCGCTTTTTAAATCACACTTTGTGTGTAATTTGTGGAGTAACGTTACATGACTTAATTAATAGTGTCCTTAAATAAACTATAGGTATCTAACAAAGAGTATACAAGGTGTTATTGGCAAACAAAGTGTGTAATTAAAATATCTCTGCCAAAGACTATCTCCAGTGAATGTCTCTAGTATATATTATAATTATTTTCCCTGGATTTATTTACCAGTAATGGACACAAGTGTTCAAACTTTGGCACATGCACACTTACACAAGAATTTATGGCCATTTCTTCACTACACATAAGTAAAAGTAAGCGTAACTGTTACATATTATATAATGTTTACATGAAAGTATTTATACAGTTACATGTTGGTTTATAAATAGGTAGTACAACATAGTGTACAGTCACAATGTTCTGCACATGCAATATGTTTAAAAATATCTTAAAAATTTCACATTTTAATTAATCATTCTAGATCTACTTTATAACTAATGAAAATTAATGTCTCAAAAATTGTCACTAATATATAAAATTATGCAATATAAACTTAAGTCTTTCAACCAATGTCTTAATTTTCCTGACAATTCAAGAGTCAAAACGGTACATATCTACTCATCTTAAAACAGATATACAAACAGTATACTATTATATATATTTATATAGATCACCAAGCCACACATTAAACGGCAACTGCTATAGACAGGCCTACGGTAAAGTCTATAAGAAGTGTCATATTAGGCAAATAACGTTAATAAAGTTGAAAGTTCCACCTGCAAAATGACATCTTAAAAAGTCACAGTCAATTAACTGTTAAATCTATACACTTCAAGTCATTTCAACAATGTCTTACTTTTCCTGACAAAATTTAAAGTGTCAATATTGAAGTACATAGCATCTTTCAATGTTTACTTGCCATGTTGAAAGTATTCTGACGAAGATAGATCCAAGTATGGGCGACTTCGGAAGTAATCCGAGGTGTAATTCTTTACAAGAATGCCCGAGGATTCCGATTGAGACCATAATAATGGCCCGAGGTGTCTAGGCCGAAAATTAAAAATGGACCGAGTTGTCCTTAGACGAGAACGGAACAGGCCGAGTTGTCTCTAATTCGTTCTATGATAAGTTTACTGTAAACGTGAGTTTATTCAGTAGCCTCCCCGCGACATCTTTTTAGCTCACTGGCCCGAAGCCGGTGAGCTTATTCATGGCGCGGCGTCCGCGTCCGTCGTCCGTCGTCCGTCGTCCGTCCGTCCGTCCGTCCGTCCAGTCAACATTTCCTTTAAATCCTACTAGTCATAGAGTCTGGAATGATTGTAACAAATTTGGGCCACAAACACCTTGGGGGCAAGGAGAACAAGAACTATGTATAAATTTTGCTCTGACCCTCTGGTGCAGGAGGGGCGGGGCCCAATAGTGGGAAATAGAGGTAAATCCTTTAAAATCGCTACTTTTGTCGTAGAGTTCTGCATGGATTGTAACCAAATTTGGCAAAACACCTGGGCGGAAGGGGAACAGAACTTGTATAAATTTGGCTCTGGCCCTCAGGGGGACAGAGGGGCGGCCCAATAGGGGAAATAGAGGTAAATCCTTAAATCGCTACTGTCCTAGAGTTCTCATGGATGTGTAACCAAATTTGGCCACAAACATCCTTGGGGGAAGGGGAACAGAACCTTGTATAAAGTTTGGCTCTGGCCCTCTGGGGACAGGAGGGTAGGGCCAATAGGCGAAATAAGGGTAAATCCTTTAAATTGCTACTAGTTATAGAGTTCTACTATGGATTGTAACCAAAATAGCCAACCAAACATCCTTGGGGAAGGGAACAGAACTTAAAATTTTTGGCTCTATCCCCCGGGGGCAGGAGGCGGAACCCAATAGGGAAATAGAGAAAATCCTTTTAATCGGCTAACAAGTCCATAAGAGTTCTGAATGGAATGTAACCAAATTTGCCACAAAATCCTTGGGGCAAGGAACAAGAAACTTGTATAAAATTTTGGGCTCTGACCTACTGGGGCAGGAGGGGCGGGGACCCAAAGGAAATAGAGTAAACTTCCTTTTAAATCGCACTTGTCGATAGAGTTCTACATGGATTGTAACCAAATTTGGCCACAAACATCCTTGGGAAAGGGAACAGAACTTGTAAAATTTTGGCTCTGACCCTCGGGGCAGGACGGGCGGGCCCAATAGGGGAATAGAGGTAAATCCTTCAAGCGCTACTGTCGATAGAGTCTACATGGAGTTGTAACCAAAATTTGGCACAAACTCTTGGGGGAAGGGAACAGAAACTTGTATAAATTTGGCTCTGGGCCCCCCGCGGCTGGCAGGGAGGGTGGCCCAAATAGGGAAATTTGATGTAAATATTCACACATTCCTTCAGAAAAAAACAATGAACCTGTATTCAGAACATTACTTTGCATTACAAACCAGGTGAGCGATACAGGCCCTCTGGGCCTCTTGTTTGAACAGCTAAATTACGGTATAGCCATACAAGTGTTCATTCCAGCAAGAGGCCCATGGGCTTTAATGGTCGGTCAGTTCGTTTAGAATGAAAGAAAAACGATTTTGTTTGTTTGTTTGATTAATTAACGTCCTATCAACAGCTAAGGTCATGTAAGGACGGCTTCCCATATATGCGTTGTTTTGAGTGTATGTTGTGCGAGGTGCGTGTTTTGGGAGACTGCGGTATATTCATGTTGTGTTTTCTTGTATACTGGAAGTGTTGCCCTTTTTATAGTGCTAAATCATTGAAGCATGCCACCGAAGACACCAAGCAACACTCCCCACCCGGTCACATTATACTGACAACGCGCGAACCAGTCGTCCCACTCCCGTTATGCTGAGCGCTTAGCAGGAACAGACCACTTTTATAGACTTTAGTGTCTCGGCCAGGGGACAGAACCCAGAGCCTTCCTCACCGGGGCGAGCGCTCAACAAAAGGCCAAAGGTTAGGTGGTGTCAAGGGAGACGTTAGAAAGATTAAAGTAAATTAGGAAGAAAGTAAATACAAGATCCAAAATTTAGTCGCCTCTTACGATATCATGCAATAGGGGCAGCAGGTACAATTTTAACGCCCTACCTACAGGGCCAAACAAAGACATATAAACACTAATATATTGGCCGTTGAAGTCAGTCAGTGATTTTCTATTTGACTATTAACAGCCAGGGTCATGTAAGGACGGCCTCCCATGTATGCAGTGTGTAGCGTGTGTGAAGTGCGAGGTGTTTGTTTTGGGAGACTGCGGTATGTACGGGTTGTGTCTTCTTATATAGTGGAACTGTTGCCCTTTGTATAGTGCTATATCACTGGAAAATGCCGCCGAAGACGCTAAGCAGGAACTACCATTTTTATAGACATTGGTGTGTCTCGGTCAGGGGACAGAACCCAGAGCCTTCCTCACAGGACGAACGCTCAACTCAACGCCAAAAGTGAGGCGGTGCCAAGGGAGGCATTAGGAAGGGTAAAGTCGGTTAGGAAGAAGAGAAAAGATAAGATCCTAAATTCAGTCGCCTTTTACGATCATGCAATAGGGGCAGCAGGTACAATTCTAACGCCCTAGTGTCTTTTGTTTTGACAAGCTTTCATTTCTTATATTTCATTTGGTGCCATATGGATATACACATACTCAAAATAAACAATATTAAAACATATATAGACATGTATCGAACCATTAATATTATATTGCATAATATTTAATGACACAAATGCAGAACCTTAATCTTTTGTTGTATATTATTAACATATATATGATAGAAAATAGACTTAAAAGAGCTTGTATTTCAACAAAATAGAATCAAGACAAAAATTCATCATTGATACTACAGAAAGCACCCATGCAATTAATTCAAGAGGATGAATCTCTGAACTCTACATTTTAGAAATTGCCTGTAGGTAACTGTGATTATGCTCTTCATATTTCAACTTAGTGTTTTTACAGTTACAGTATACAGATATAAATTTTTGGAAAAAAAAGTGATCACACAATGCACTGGTAACTCTATATCAGAAAACACCTTAGCAAAAGTTACTAAAACCTTTCTTTTTTCTTTAGCAAAAAAAAATGTTTTTAGCAAAACGCAACTAGTACCTGATAAAGCCACTTTTTGTCTTTTAAAAATTACTCAAATAAAAGTAATATGTGAAATAATAACAAAAGAACAGGATGTTTTCATTTTTCATACTTCTCCATAATTCCCCCTCTTTCTCAATACCATAACCAGGCCATTAATTTTTCAGTGTAACACTTGATGAATCATATTGATTTGATAGTTAAGGTATTAAAGTGTACACGGAATGGTTTGGTATATAAGGCTTGATAAATGCGTCTTTGGGTAAAATTTAGAATGGAGAAAGTACGAGTTTCATAGAGATTACGGTATTAGAGATAATGCGACTTTTCTCTAAAACACACCTGAAGCCCCAAGCCATTGACCTCGATTCGGGACCCCTGACCTGTGACGTCATGAGGACAACGAGACCTATTCTACTCGCATAAGATAGAGAGGCGATTTTTGGTGTCTGCCATCTAATATAAACTATCTGTTTATAAATATCGATTTTGAAGACACAAATACCTGTGTTCATGTCCGATACCTATTTAATATTATCATTAATCACATATATGAGTTTGAAAAACGCTTGAAAACAGGGATTTATGCCATGCATACATGTATATTGATGTACCTGTCTTAGATAAATGAACATCTCTACGCAATTACTGCATAATTATATACAATAAAATGTTCATAATAAACCGCGTACGTTGTATATCTGCGGTGGTTGGAACCACATATATGTGAATATTATATCATGGATTCTTGATAATGTTATCCAAAGCCCGACTCGGGTCTTTGAGTGTCTACTGGTCAAACCCGCTTAACAGATTTCTTACTCTTTTTTTTATAAAACCTGCCCATACAATTAAGTTATGATTCCAAACAGATTTTTTTGCATATATGTAAATGCATCTACATCTGAAATCGATCTATTTGTTTTTTGACGAAATATATTCAGCTGACATATAATACAGTACACTCGGCGACTTGTTGATATTTCGCTCAAGTTCATTCATTAGTGTCGTTAATTGAAAAATAAATCATGCACGGGTCAGACGAAAACAATGAGACTGAAGATGTCTAAGTGACAAGTCTAATCCAAGTAGCAGATATCAAGTACAGAACAAAAACAGAACTGTCATTGTCGTGCTGCGTTAATCTCTATACCTGTATACTGCAGTAACTAAACCGCGTGGTCAACCGAGACTAATGAGGGGGCTACCCAGATTACGCAAGAAAGGTGTTTAGTGACCTGTCACGCTTTGTTGATTAGCTCGCGTCAGCTGTCAAAAGTAAGATCACAGGTAAGTTAGCGATGGACCATCATGTAATTGTTGTATAATGTAATATTTGTTTACATTTAAAAATCCCTAGTTTACAGTAAAATATACCGTTCTAACATAACATATAACATTTGTATCAATTACTAGATGTACAGTATATATTTCAGAAAGACTCATTATACATTTGTTTTGTTTATATTGGTTACACGTAAATGTATTTTTATAACAAAAACTACAAAATTATTTACAAATGGCATGTCGAGAAAGAACAATGAAAATATAATGCTCAATGTCAGAATTTTGATATTTCTAGTAGTTGCTAGATTTCGGATATCCATTTTTACGGTAAAACTTGGTTTTACCAGTATTGGTATCGCAATTCCGGAACTAGCTTTTTACCCCCCCGGCTGGTGTCGTGCAAGAATTAAACTGAATAACCACACATTTGTGTGCTATATCTGTAGTTGTAATTATGCACCCAGATACAATATAAAAAACTAGTTTAGAATCATTTCTGTAAACTTATTCAGCAGCATACAATATGCATATTTTAAGTGGATGCGAAGAAATAAAGAAAATATATGTAACTGCGAATTCATTAGTAAGCTTAATATATTACCGAGGCAACACAAAGGTACGTAGAAGTGTGGTCTGGTAGAGTCCTGAGCTTTCTAAGCTTCACCGGCCCGGTTCAACCCTTATATCTCGGCAGGTTAATTCTAATTTTTTATTTTTAATTCATATTTTTAATTTGTTGTTAATCCACGATTGCTTGAAATATTTCACTTATTTTTGTCTTATTTATTTTATTTTTATTGTTTTCAATTTCATTTTTATTTTCCAAAAAGTCTTTATTCCTAAGCATAGACAATGTAATAGCATATAACTAAATTATCGAACATCCCACTATTAACGGCCACTTATTTTTCAGTTCCGATTTTTTTTCTCATTCGAGAATACAATCACACCGCTTATTCCCGTTTTACGAACCAATTTAATAGTCCCAACGACCACTAAATTTAACACTAATTGACCATTTTTGGACAAAATTATGACCACAAGGCCAACATGTGACTTACACCTCGCTGTGGCTCACCTTTCCCGCACGCAGCAACCGTGAACAACTACCGCAGGTACATCAGTCAGGTCCTTTTGTTTCCGTTCGACCTAATTATCAGATTTAATCTACCTGTACTAGAGAGGTTTAATCGGCCATCAATCTGCATACTTGTGACTGGCAGTTGACGTTTATCGAAACAACAAGTAAATGCAACGTTC
>SAYR01036046.1:32013-58679 GCA_004382745.1 Argopecten irradians irradians | reverse complement strand
GAAACATGATTTTATAATATACCATACTATGTCCAATAAATGCCTTCGATGTTTAAAATACATAAACAAATAGTTATAGACCACTTAGAAAATATAATCTGCAAAGTATATTTGTAAATATCATATCATCAAAACATGATAACTATCAAAACATGAAAAATATCAAAACATAAAAACATCATGATAAATATAAACAAGAGGTCCATGGGCCTTAACGGTCATCTGACTCATGGCACAAAACAGTCACAGTATAAAGTATTGGTTAACAATTAATATAAGCATTTTAGTTTAATATGTAAGTTTCTGAAATAGGTGAAGGTCATTTGTTGAGTCCCGCCCCTTTGTCCAAAAGAGTCAAATCATTTATATAAAAATATGGTTGTCTTCCCCCAATGATGTTTCATACCAATTATGGTAATTACATTGTATTTACTCAATTGTAAAGGAGAAGTATGATTTTAAAGCCAAATTTCAGTCAAATTGCTCCTTCTCAGCCCCGTCCCTCTGTCCCCAGTCGTTGGACCTAACTCGTTTATATTAAATATTAATGCCTTTTCCCCAATGGTGTTTTACATCAAATATGGATGTAATCCACTCAAGGGTTAAGAAGGAGTACAACAAATGTAGGATTTTTAAGCCAAATTTTTCCAAATTCCCCCTTCTGAGCCCTGTCCCTCAACTCGTTCATATAAAATATGATTGCCCTTCGACGATGATGTTTTACAACAGATGTGGATGAAATTCACTCAAGGGTTGAGGAGGAGTAGGATTTTAAAGCCAAATTTTATCAAAGTTCAACCTTCTGTGCCCCGTCTCTCTGTCACCAGGGGTTGGACCTAACTCGTTTATATGAAATATGATTATCCTTCCCCAATGATGTTTCACATCAAATATGGTTGCTATCCAATCAAGGGTTAAGAAGGAGAACGATTTTAAAGCCAAATTTCATCAAAGTTCCCCCTTCTGAGCCCCGCCCCTCTGTACCCAGGGGTCGAACCTAACTCGTTTATATAAAATATGATCCTTCCCCAATGATGTTTCACACTAAATATGGATGAAATCCATCCACGGATGAAGGAGGAGTGGGATTTTAAAGCTAAAATTAAGAATATTTCCCCTTTTGGGGCCCTACCTCTCAGCCCCTAGGGGTCGGTGCAGACTCATATATATAAAACATAATTACCCTTTTCCAACAATGTGCCAAACCAAATTTGGTTGCCATCCATCCAAGGATAATGGAGGAGTAGGATTTTAAAGCTATAATTAAGAAAATTTGCCCTTTTGGGGCCCCACCCCTCAGCCCCTAGGGGTCGGGCCAGGCTCATTTATTCAAAAAATGATTATCCGTTCCCAATGATGTTTCACACCAAATATGGCACTCAAGGGTTAAGGAGGAGTAGCGTTTTACGCACGACGCACGGCGCATGACTACGGACGAAGCACGATGACTATCATAACATCATGATAAACATCAAAGCATCATGATAAATATCAAAACATCATGTAAATATCATAACATTAAAACATTATATAAATATCAATTTGACAAAACATGAAAAATATCAAAACATCATGATGAATATCAAAACATGAAAAATATCAAACATCATGATAAATATCAACCATCATGTAAATATCATGACATGAAAACATCATTATAAATATCAAAACATGTTGCAATTGATATGCATGAAAACTCTCCTACCGATTTCAGCTCATTTGCACCAGTTGAATTATAAAAGAAATTTTTAATGTTTCATGATTACGGTTTTAGCGACCGCCATGTAACCGTTGACATTACCTGAGCTCTAGAACGAATACAATTCAAAACTTCTTCAGAATTTTACACTAACGTCATGCAGACGTGCTACATTATTAAGTATAAAATAGTCAGTTACTGACCCCCTATAAAGGCATAGAAGGTCAGTAAGATTTATAGGGGGCGAGGGCGTAGCCCGAGCCTCCTATACTTCTTACTGAAGTTATCTTCAAATAACTGAATAAGGAACCTGAAGAACAATACTGGGTAATTCATAAATCAACAATAATTCGACATTCCTAGTGCACAATAGGCCTACCTCAATGCGACATCAGACTGGTTGTATATTGAAACAAAAAGTGACACAAACATTCATCCAACATTTATAGCGCAGACTCATGATCATCTCTGCATTCTCGCTGAGATAATCACTTAAAGTAATACCGCTAAATTAGCTATAGAGTGAGGGTTGATAGATCTAAAGATACGAACCCCTCCATTTGTTTATGGTCGCAGTCAGGAAAACGCTTGAATTCTTACGTTTGACTTTCACCGCGTCATCAACTTTCTTAGACTGGATTATCTGCCTTAGTACCAATTCTCTCCGCTAGGCCGCGCTAATAAGTTGTATTTTCGGAGCGAAGCCTAGCGGAGAGTAGAAAAACTACGGCAGGAAATCCAGTCTACAACTGGTTCCCTTCCCTTAGTTCTCTACTCTCCGCCAGGCTGCGCTCCGCTCATTAGGGACCGGTAGCGAGTAACCATGATGATTTTTTTGATTGGTCAACCTACATATCCGGTTGGCTGGCATCACTTTTTTAGGCGTGGGAATAAATAATTTATTTGAACGATATATAAACAAAAGTAAATAAGATCTTAAGTTTTGAAATCATTTCGTGCTAACAGAGTTTAGAGTGTTCATAGGAACGACGTTAACGACGTTATTTTCTCTTAACGGAAGTAGCCGTCTCCATGATGACATATCATGCGCGGAAATGATGCGCACTACTCTGGAGTTGGAATTCCCACTCAAGATGGCTACTCGCTACCGGTCCTCAGTGAAGCGTACGCAAGGGAGGTAACTGAGGCGGGAACCAGTCTATCAACTTTCAAACTGGCGTAGGGGAAGCAACTCGTATTTAAAAATGCGTTTAGTATTAAAACGATTTTAAATGAATTTTACATAAAAAATAATAAGTAAAATATATTTTTACTGTAAAGAAATGGTAAATTTAGTTGAAGAGAATGTAATAAAATTTTGAAGCGAGGGCGACAGCCGCCATATTGCACCATAATGAAATTTACTGACCCCCTATAAAGTATTAGGGGGTCACCACGTGACGGCTCTCCGCCAATCATTTGGGGACATTTCTGTCCGAGGTGCGATAATATCGCATGATTGTCGAGAACGTTTCCTTGAACACTTACGCTATTGGCAACTGTTTGATCTCTTTCCAGAATTATTCTGCTCTCAAAATCAATTGCAAAGAATATAATATAAGCATCATTAAAACTGTATTGATCTAGATTTGCGACTATTGCATTCAGAGGATTCGGTGTATTGCAAAATTGAACCCCCGATATTAAGTTCTGTAGTACTATATATTATACATGTACTAGAAACGACATAAATTTCAATCTAGAAGTCGTTAATGCAGCTACTTGACATCGTCTCTAATTCTTTGTAAATTGAAAATTTCATATTTGTTTCATGATACATTCAGACCTATCTTTATTTATATTTGTATTGAGTGATGTGTTGATTAATGTAATCGAAACGAATCAATAAAATGCGATTTCATTGATTTTTTTTTTAATTTCCTTTTTTTTTTAATTTTGAGTCTTCACCAAACAGGTCACATTTATAATTGATTCCAGTGTCTCCTGGTTTAATCAGAAAACGACCCTCGGGACCCCGGGTATGTATATTCGTTCTAAAAATACACGTATCCCGCATGTGCCAAACCCCTGTGTGTATATTGATAACAATAATCAAGTACACGCGTAAACAAACAGAAATTCCCCCTGGCAGTAAATTTCAGACATTTTGACGAATAGCTTGTGTATCGCACACTTTCTTCGACCAAATATGTTTCGCTCTAGGATCTTATCCGTACCTGTACATGTGTGACCGGAGCATAAGCAACGTTACTGACAGTAACAGTTCGACGAACTTATCGTATATGGCATGGGGATTATTACTATGTGTAATCATAGAAGATGGAGAACAGCTGTAAATCTACTGTCATTTGCCTTGTTTGTCTATGTTCTTCTTTTGAAGGAGACTTTTAGAAAGAATAACATACGCTTGGTTCGTGCACGTGAAAATGACATGTCGCGCCGTGCCATAACGACCGATTTGCTGGTCCGATTTTGCCAAACAAACTGTTGGAGTACCTGGCATAGTCACTACTGAACACGATAGCATGTTTATTTGGTTCCATCAATGCAATTCACACGAGTTCTATGTCTTCTCCAGAAATATACATTTTTCTCTTATATTACTGAAATTTACAAGCAGCTTCACAAATTACTTATCAACAGTAAGACTGACAGTTAGCCAGGGTATATACCAACAATTAATGAAATTAGTTCTGTTCAATTGCAGCACAGTAATGCGTTTTAGGCTTGCAAAATATCACTGGTTAAAGCCATTACATGAACCTTAATTGTATTTTAACTAATTTCAAATATGTTTAAGATCACTTGGTGATTGAGATATGCAAGATCACTTGGTGATTGAGATATGCAATGTACGTATAAAGAGTTTGTGGTGCATTCATCGAACATTCCTGTTGATTTATTTTCGGTTTACTGTTTTAATATACCCGACATAGAAGTTTGAAATTAAACATACATGTACTTAAGTTTTCTTGGGGATAAAAAAAGAGTCTGAAATGATAATACGCATAGCAAAGCACGTTATTGCCTTTATATAAAGTTAAACCGATAGTTTTTAGTGTAAGTTAAACATGCTGCACAGCTGACGAATGAGATTTATATTTCTCCATCAAAAACAGGAGCAGAAGAATTAGTATTTTTCTTCATCAAAAACAGGAGCAGAAGAATTAGTATTTTTCTTCATTTGCAAAAGTTACTTACTTTACAACGTTATATGAACATTGAAAAGTTTGAGCTTCTTATGTTACCTCAAGATAAATGTATTAAAAATAATTAATTGCGTCCCGAAAAAGTCCACGGCACTATGCCCTATATGGAATGAAGTTCTAATTGTGCATACGCCAAAAGCAAAGTCGATTATTTTATATATTTTTTGTGTTACTTATACATATATTTACATGAATAAACGCGAAGTATTTTTCATGTGATGAGCGTCGCTTATGCTCTGTCGGAGACGAATCATCCACAGGCGTCTGCTTCTGGTTTGATAAAAATATAATAACCTACCCCTACTATATGAACAAGGCGAGACACTCCGATACTTTAACTGTGGAACGGAAGTGGAACTCTTCAAGCGAGCAGTTGCAAGTAGCAGTCTGATTTGTCAATTAATTTATTTAACCAATCAGATTGCTCCTTGCAAAACTGCTTGCTTGAAAGATCAACTTCCGTTCCATAGTTGATGCATCGTCCGCTACTTGGATACTTGGTGTCCTGTTTCATATTAAAAGAACATAACTTCGCGATAAAAACCTGGCTTACAGTGCAAAAAGAGGATTCTTAATCAATGTACGTTGATTAAACGAGCGGACACTATTTTCAAATTTGGTCTAATTTCAAAGTGAATTGGAGCGTACCCTCAACTTCCGGTTCATGGAGTGTCTCCCCTTGTTCATATAGTAGGGGTAGGATATTTTATTTTCCAAAACCAGATGCAGGCGCCTGTGGATCATCTTTAAAGGTCAATATGAAAGTTATTGTGACCTACTTTTCGAACATCCTATAGACAACATAGACCATTTTCGTAGAAACACAACATCCCAAACCCTGACAGCCAGATTCATCCAAAAATAACAAAACATTCTAAATAAGAATAAATAAGACTTTATGTTTTTATCAATGAACGAAGGGAATGACATTTATGTCTGTCAAAATGATTATTTACTGTCTTTTCTTACCTTAGGTGCACGACTGCTATGTTGGGTTATGACGTCACCACAAACTATCGTTTCCAAGGCACCTCATGTTCAAAACACATGGGGTAAACGGTGTGACAAGCTCCTGTTCATGAGCTCAAATGGAACACGGGAACTTGCAAAGAATCTCCCAATTGTTGAGCTTCCGGTGAGCGAAGGCCGAGAACAGCTATGGCAGAAAACGAAAGAAGCATTTTTGCATATATACTCTTCATATTTACATGATTACGATTGGTTTCTAAAAGCTGATGACGACACATACATAATTGTGGAAAACTTATGCCATTTCCTCCGTGATAAAAACCAAAAGGAGTCCATTTATTATGGAAGAAGGTTCAAATCTTACGTAAAGCAAGGCTTCATGAGCGGAGGGGCAGGATATGTGTTGAGTCGTGAAGCGGTCAGGTCTCTAATTCAAAAAAGAAATTCTTCCACAACTTATCTTAACTCCGTATGCGCACAGAACTTTATTGGCGAGGATGTTCAGCTTGGTAGATGTCTCGAGTTGGTAGGCGTTAAAGCGGGTGACACGAGGGACTCCGAAGGAAAGGAAAGGTTCTTCCCTATGCAACCAAAATACCATATTGTTCCCGGACTATTTGGGAACAATAGTTGGTACTGGGGTCATTTGTACTATCCATTTATACTAGTAAGTAGAATAGCATTTTTAACATAATTCTTTATTTCGTGCAATAAAGTTATAAGACTGCTTTCATGTCAATTAAATACCCATGCAATTCAATTGAGAAATTTTTTATGAGATTCTGTTTATCGAATCATTAAAGAATATTACAAACGAATTTACATTGTATAATGTTCACATTATAAAAATCCGCCCGTTGGTTGTTCAGTGCTACTGACATGACAGTAAAATGACTAAATGCATGCCATTACTCTAACACTGTTCCGTTTCAAATCAAACAAGTTAACATAATATATGTTACACATAAAATATTGATACAACATGCTTGTAAGATATTGATTAATCACGTAACACATATTTTCAGGGCTGCAGTCGTACGGCGATATCATTCCACAATATAGACCCAGAATATATGTACACACTGGACTATTTTGTGTACAATATGTCTCTGCCAACGACATGATGTCCCTCTGTCATATTTTGTTTTTTTACTTATGTTTTGAATTCGATCATTTATTCATTTTTCCACTTTTATCTATCAATAATTGATTTTTATTTGTTTTCATACTTAATTCAACTTTCAGATTAGAAGATTCTTTATTTTTAATTTCATTGGGTTATGATGTTAAAAAAATCTTTCGTACCCAGATGAAGTAAGAAAATAGTGACATCAATACTTAAATGAAAATAAATTAAAAGCAAAAACATATTGATTTTAAATCAATCCCGGAAACGTTTCGGAAGTTGGATAATGGCATACCCAAACTTAGCTGGCGAATATATTGGTGTAGCAACCTTTACAACAAGAAACCTAGAGAGATCTATCGTTTACATTGACATTTAGCGAAACTGAACACAAGCTTGTGTGATCAGCCACAAAACTACAATAAAATGGAGAGATAAATATCATCTATTCATATCATACTCCCATCAAAAGATAAATTCGCTTTCAATGAAATACCTCAGTGCTTTGTTTTTTTTCTTTTGTCATTTTGACATTCATCTGCTAAGTTTTCACCCTTCTCGTATATAGTACCATCCCAATGAGAATATAACATTATCGAAATATTTTCAAAAGGTCTCAACAATATAACCTTATAACGTTATACTTATAACATTATAAAAACATTGTGAAAACATTACAAAAATATCTAAATGTTTTGAAAATGTTTTAATGATATCATGAAAAAAAATTATTTTACAACGTTTTGTAGATATTTTAGAAATATTGCGGAAACCAACTTTTGCCACATTCGTCAAACATTTTGTTAGATAAATGTTAATAAAATGTTGTTTTAACATTTCCCATTTGTTTTTGAACAAATGTTTGCCAAACGTTATTTCAACATTGAACATATAACTACTGGCATGTGTACATAACATGCGAGGTATAATAAGACAAGAGATCCCAGAGGGATCTTGGCGCCCACCAAAGAATGATCTATGTCTGACAATGGAAAGATGGATCTTTTCTCTACTTTTTAAACTTTTTAAACATATACTACAAATGAAATTTGAGAAAGATTCATTCAATACTTTCTGAGAAATAGCGATAACAAACTTTAACTATCAAAATCCAAGATGGCTGCCTGGTGGACATCTTGTGGACCGATTGGTCCCAAAACACAATATGCACAACTAGGTCCCTAGGGGAACCTACATTTGAAATTTGAGACAGATCCTTTCTGCACTTTCTAAGAAATAGTGATAACAAACTTTAACTATCAAAATCCAAGATGGTGGCTTGGTGGCCATCTTGTTGATCGATCAGTCCCAAAAATGCAATATGCACAACTTGGTCCCTAAGGGAACCTGCATATGCAATTTGAAACAGATCCTTTCTGTACTTTCTGAGAAATAGCGATAACAAACTTTAACTATCAAAATCCAAGATGGCTGCTTGTTGGCCATCTTGTTTACCGATCGGTCCCAAAATGCAATATGTACAACTAGGTCCCTAGTTGAACCTACATATGAAATTTGAAAAAGATCCTTTCTGTACTTTCTGAGAAATAGCGATAACAAACTTTGAATATCAAAATCCAAGATGGCTGCCTGGCGGCCATCTTGTTGACCGATTGGTCCCAAAATGCAATATGCACAACTAGGGGAACCTAAATATTAAATTTGAGAAAGATCCCTTCAGCACTTTCTGAGAAATAGCGATAACAAACTTAAACTATCACAAGAGATCCCAGAGATCCCACCAAAGAATGATCTATATCTGATAAAGGAAAGATGGATCTTTTCTCTACTTTTTAAACTATTTCAAACATACAACATATAAAATTTGAGACAGATCGCTTCAGTACCTTTTGAGAAATAGCGGTAACAAACTTCAACTATCAAAATCCAAGATGACTCCTTGGAGGCCATCTTGTTGATCAATCGGTCCCAAATCACAATATGCACAACTACGGCCCTAGGAAAACCTACATGTGAAATTTGAGAAAGATCCATTCAACACTTTCTGAGAAATAGCGATAACAAACTTTGAATAACAAAATCCAAGATGGCTGCCTGGCAGCAATCTTGTCGACCGATCGGTCCCAAATCACATGATGCACAACTAGGGCCCTAGGGGAACCTACATATGAATTTTGAGACAGATCCCTTCAGTACTTTCTGAGAAATAGCGATAACAAAATTTGAATAACAAAATCCAAGATGGCTGCCTGGCGGCAAATTTGAGACAGATCCCTTCAGTACTTTCCGAGAAATAGCTACAACAAACTTTAACTATCAAAATCCAAGATGGCGGCCTGGCGGCCATCTTGTCCACCGATTGGTCCAACAATGCAATATGCACAACTAGGGACCTAGGGGAACCTACATATTAAATTTGAGAAAGATCCCTTCAACACTTTTTGAGAAATAGGGATATCAAACCTTAACTATCAAAATCCAAGATGGCCGCCTGGCGGCCATCTTGTTTTTCCTATCAGCCTCAAAATCTGTATGGCACAACTAGGGACCAAGGGTACCCTCCATGTGAAGTTTGAACAAAATCCCTTCAGTAGTTCTCAAGAAATATCGATAACAAACTTCAACTGCCAAAATCAAAGATGGCTGCCTGGCGGCCATCTTGTTTTTCCGATCACCCTCAAAATCTGTATGGCACAATTAGGGACCAATGGTAACCTCCATGTGAAGTTTGAACAAAATCCCTTTAGTAGTTCTCAAGAAATATTGATAACAAACTTCAACTGCCAAAATCAAAGATGTTTGCCTGGCGGCCATCTTGTTTTTCCGATCATCCTCAAAATCTGTATGGCACAACTAGGGACCAAGGGTACCCTCCATGTGAAGTTTGCACAAAATCCCTTCAGTAGTTCTCAAGAAATATCGATAACAAACTTCAACTGCCAAAATCAAAGATGGCTGCCTGGCGGCCATCTTGTTTTTCCGATCATCCTCAAAATCTGTATGGCACAACTAGGGACCAAGGGAACCCTCCATGTGTAGTTTGAACAAAATCCCTGCAGTAGTTTTTAAGAAATAGTGATAACAAGCATTGTTTACGGACGGACGACGGACGACGACGACAGACGACGGACGGCGGATGGTGGGCTATTCAAATCGCCCTGCGTCCGTGGTCCGTGGTCCGCCGTCCGTGGTCCGTCGTCCGCCGTCCTAAAAAAGAAGATTTTTAGATGAGCTTGTGATTTTGATTTCTTAAAGAGTTCTCCTGAAAGTTATTTCAGCATCGCCCATTTGTTTTTTTACAAATGTATGTAGACCGTACATTTCCATGTTTTTGTAGATATTTAAGAAACGTTGCGAAAAAAAAGTATAAATATCTCATTTTTTTTACATAAATGTTAATAAAATGTTGTTTTAACATTTCCCATTTGTTTTTAACAAATGTTTGCTAAACGTTATTTCGACACTGAACGTATAACTACTGGCATCTGTGCTTAAAACACGATTTTTAAAGATGAACTTGTGGTTTTGATTTCTAAAATATTCTCCAGAAAGTTTTTCAACATCGCACATTTGTTTTTAGACAAACATATGTTCCACCACTTTTCAGATATTGTAGAAATATTGCAGAAAAACACATGTTTATCACGTTCGTCAGACATTTTGTTAGATAAATATCAATAAAATGTTAGTTCAACATTTCCCTTTTGTTTTTTAACAAATGTTTGCCAAACGATATTTCAACATTGAACGTATAACTACTGGCATCCTTACGCAAAATCCAAGTTTGAAGTAAGATACATTTTTTATAAATGAAATTGTGGTTTTGATTTCTAAACCTAACTGCAATATTGTAGCTCAAAAGACAGAAAATGGTGCCATTTTAGAGCTAAAATTGATGCCTAAAAAGGTTACTGCTAATGGAACAAAGTAATGATTATGCAAACCAATATTAGAACTTTTGTAAGCATTTTATCGTGCTTTTTTATATTTCTTACCTACTAGGCAATACAACTGAACCGTATAAAATATCACATTCTCAGCGAGACATTATATAAAATTTAATGAAGAAAATGGCAAGTGTCCAAATTGTGAACTTGGCGTCTTGTGAGCGGTGTACGGTAGATATTATTTAAGAATTGTTGGGTTTTTTTTTTTTTTTTTTTTTTGAGAAAAATAATATATAAATGCATGTATTCGCATAAAATAATTGGAAACCTACAAAAAAGTATATAAAATTGTGCCCAAGTGATTTTCTTAGGCAGTGCTCCACTTCGAACGAATTACGTACCCGGCCTACTATATACCTTTCAGCCGGAAAAAACGACACTATTTTCTGTCTAGAGTCTTTTGAGCTACAATATTGCAGCTAAAAGTTTCTTAAAAACAACAACGTTAACATAAGAAAATACATATCGATGACCTTAGATGAAGTTGTAACACTAAACAAATGCAAGTATATCTGCTTAATCTATGTTAACATATTGAAGATTCATTATTTCGCTATTTTGCCGTCTGGCGCATTGATGGTCAACAAACGCGCGGTAATAAGGACGGCGGCGGGAAACATATATAATATGACCCGCGTTATGAAAACTAATATAAATTTGATATATTTCAATTAAATTGTTCAGAAAGTGATGATAGCTGTAGTAATCGGTATAAAGCTAAAAACTAAAAATTGTCAACCTCGTTTTACATTCCCATATTAAAAATCAACGGTCGTTTCAGAAAGGTAGTCGGGCCTTTAAAATCAACTATTTCTTAGCTAAATAGATGGGTAATTAGCCATTCAAAATATGCCAATTCAATTCCATCTAACAATGGTTTAAAGTCAATAATGTTTAAAGCATGGGGAGTCTGGAAATTTTGAAAATTTAGAGGCTTCTATGTGACCATTACTGAAATCAATTATTTCCCACATGAAAATGGATGTAGAATAGTTTTCTATAGATTAGACTGAAGCTGGAGTATTTGAGTCCTAATAATTCAAATTTCATGTGAAACAGAATGTTTTTTTTTGCTGAATTTCCTACAGCATTTTAACCAGTTAAGATCTTGGTTTGTCTTAGTTTGAAAAAACAAACCCCAGATTGTTTAATATTCTATATATATAACCCAGACGTACGCGTATGCTCTTGGTGTCTCATTTTACAGTGAAAATTTCAATGCGTAAAAACTATATGTACGTACATGTATAAAATATAAAACATGTATATTAATTCTAAAGTTGTACAATGCCATTGAGCTATGAATATTACAGAATTATTTACGATTTTCGTAAAAAGATATAACGATTTTCGTAAAAATATATACAATTCATCGATTTCAGGTTAAAAAAAATAAACACCTCTATATATGTCACCTTAAGTACCCGGCCTAACATGTTTTCCGGTCGGCTGCAAGTTAATTAATGAAAACGTTTTCTTGAAGTACTGTATAAATTTTGATTCTGAAATCTGAAAACTTTAAAAATAACTTTCAAAATGACTTTAGTTAGTGTTGATGTTTGTGAAGAATGATATCTATTATATAGGCGCGATTGAAGACAACTTTTACCGAAGGTGGTGAAATCTTTGGCCAGCGATGCATTTCATTCCTGGTGTTTTGATATAGTAGTGATAGCGGTATTTTTTTTTTTTTTTTACATATTTATATATCATATATATGCAATATATTGTTGACATAACGTCAAGCTCCTAGCTGTGCTTTGAGTCCTAAATCCGTGTCGATATTGAAAAACTTATAGATACATGTATGTGACCATTGCTGAAATCAATTATTTCCCACCTATACATGTTAAAATGGATAGAATAGTTTTCAATAAATAAGACTGAAGCAGGAGTATTTGAGTCCTAATATTTCAAATTATTATTTATTTTACTGTAGACAAAACATTCCAAAACGTTACAAAAACATTTATAAAACATTTCTAGTTGTCAACTAAAATGTTGAAAAACAAGAGGCCCAGTGGGCCTGTATCGCTCACCTGGTTTGTAATGCCAAGTAATGTTCTAAATACAGGTTCATTGCTTCTTTTCTGAAGGAATTCGAATATTTACCTCAAATTCCCCTACTGGGCCCTACCCATCCTGCCCCCGGGGGGTCAGAGCCAACATTCATAGAAGTTCTGTTCCCCTTCCCCAATGGATGTTTGTGGCCACAATCTATGCAGAACTCTAGGACAAGTAGCGATTTATAAAATTTACCTCTATTTCCCCTATTGGGCCCACCCCTCCTGCCCCCGGGGGGTCATAGCCAAACTTTATACAAGTTCTGTTCCCCTTCCCCAAGGATGTTTGTGGCCAAATTTGGCCACAATCTATGCAGAACTCTAGGACTAGTAGCGATTTACAAGATTTACCTCTATTTCCCCTATTGGGCCCCACCCCTCCTGCCCCCGGGGGGTCAGAGCCAAACTTTGTACAAGTTCTGTTCCCCTTCCCCCAAGGATGTTTGTGGCCAAATTTGGTTACATTCCATGCAGAACTCTAGGACAAGTAGCGATTTAAAGGATTTACCTCTATTTCCCCTATTGGGCCCCGCCCCTCCTGCCCCTGGGGGGTCAGAGCCAAAATTTATACAAGTTCTGTTCCCCCTCCCCCAAGGATGTTTGTGGCCAAATTTGGTTACAATCCATGCAGAACTCTAGGACAAGTAGCGATTTATAGGATTTACCTCTATTTCCCCTATTGGGCCCCGCCCCTTCTGCCCCCGGGGGGTCAGAGCCAAACTTTGTACAAGTTCTGTTCCCCTTCCCCAAAGGATGTTTGTGGCCAAATTTGGTTACAGTCCATGCAGAACTCTAGGACAAGTAGCGATTTTTATGATTTACCTATATTTACCATATTGGACCCCGCCCCTCCTGCCCCCGGGGGGTCAGAGCCAAACTTTACATAAGTTCTGTTCCCCTTCCCCCAAAGATATTTGTGGCCAAATTTGGTTACAATCCATGCAGAACTCTATGACTAGTAGCGATTTAAAGGAAATGTTGATGGACGGACGGACGACGGACGACGGACGACGCGCCATGACATAAGCTCACCGGCCCTTCGGGCCAGGTGAGCTAAAAATTGGATTTTTAATAATATTTTGGTATTGATCAATTAAATAGACACATCTAATATAGCCTCTATTGTACTTTTATTGACCACGCATACGCACTATCTGGTGGTAGGAAACTATCTTGTTATGTGATATACTGTTATGCTAGCTGCATGCTATCCAACATACTAGTCCGGAGAAAGATAACGGGATCGGCTTCTACTTACATAGCCACTTCCGGGAAATTAGTTGCCGTCCGCGAGTTTGCTGGACAAGACATAGGCCTATTTATAATCTAAAGCATCAACTTAGAAGACAAGCGTCAACAACAGTCAAAGGGTACGTATATTTATATACTGATATAAATATCTAAATTTGCATGTTTATTTTTTTTCTAAATCTTTACAAAGCAAACGCCTAACTTGTATCTCAACCATGTGACACGATAACGTCGCCTTCGATATAGTGGTGAGTCAAGTAAATAAGTGTAAAAGTCATATAAAATACCTCCTATATATACTGTATGTTATTATTTTATTGAAGACATAGTTGTCATAAAATATTCAAATTTAGATATTTTCTAGGTGCACATGCATCTTGCAACTAAAACAAAATGGCGGGTTAAAGTATTGCCAAGGCAAAGGGACATAATTCAGTATTTGCTAGTAACTAATTAATATTATTTCTCCAATTTCCTATGTCTTTTCGTATTTGTAATTCTGTTTTTGTCTTTATCTTAATTCAATGAAATTTAACATGTGAATCATTGATTATATAAAATTAAGAAAAAAAATGCAAAAATTAAATTATGAAATTATAAAATCTGGTAGACATGACCAGAGACATATATGTTTGAGTTTGAAACTAGTAAACTCTTATAATATATTATATAGGAGACTACTTAAATTTATAACAAGAGGCCCATGGGCCTTAACGGTCACCTGTGTTCAGATACAGAATGAAACAAAGACATGCATATAAACACTATGTATTTGCCCATCAGGCCCTTGAAGTCATTCAGTGATTTTATGAATTTGACTTTTTAATCTATGAAGATTATTTGGTTCCATCAAATCTGTGAATTCAGAAGAAAGATTTTTGAAATGTTATCCATTTTGACCCCTTTTGGCCCCACCCCTCTGGCCCTTGGGGGTCGGCCAGGACCAATATGGATATGAATAAAGTTCCTAAATGTGTTTTTCATATATAACCTATAGTAAATTTGACCCCCTCCCCAGGGGAAAATCTGAGATCCCAGGGCCATGAAATTCACAAATTTTTAGCTCACCTGGCCCGAAGGGCCGGTGAGCTTATGTCATGGCGCGGCGTCCGTCGTCCGTCCGTCCGTCGTCCGTCCGTCCGTCCGTCCGTCAACATTTCCTTTAAATCGCTACTAGTCATAGAGTTCTGCATGGATTGTAACCAAATTTGGCCACAAACATCCTTGGGGAAGGGGGAACAGAACTTGTATAAATTTTGGCTCTGGTCCCCTGGGGGCGGGGCCCAATAGGGGAAATAGAGGTAAATCCTTTAAATCGCTATACTTGTCCTAGAGTTCTGCATGGAATGTAACCAAATTTGGCCACAAACATCCTTGGGGGAGGGGGAACAGAACTTGTATAAATTTTGTCTCAGGCCCCCCGGGGGCAGGAGGGGCGAGGCCCAATAGGGGAAATAGAGGTAAATCCTTTAAATCGCTACTAGTCATAGAGTTCTGAATGGAATGTAACCAAATTTGGCCACAAACATCCTTGGGGGAAGGGGAACAGAACTTGTATAAATTTTGGCTCTGGTCCCCTGGGGGCGGGGCCCAATAGGGGAAATAGAGGTAAATCCTTTAAATCCCTACTAGTCATAGAGTTCTGAATGGAATGTAACAAAATTTGGCCACAAACATCCTTGGGGGAAGGGGAACAGAACTTGTATAAATTTTGGCTCTTGACCCCCGGGGGGAAGGAGGGGCGGGGCCCAATAGGGGAAATAGAGGTAAATCCTTTAAATCGCTACTAGTCATAGAGTTCTACATGGATTGTAACTAAATTTTGCCACAAACATCCTTGGGGAAGGGGAACAGAACTTGTATAAATTTTGGCTCTGATGCCCCGGGGGCAGGAGGGGCGGGGCCCAATAGGGGAAATAGAGGTAAATCCTTTAAATCGCTACTATCATAGAGTTCTACATGGATTGTAAACCAAATTTGGCCACAAAACATCCGTTGGGGAAGGGGAACAAACTTGTATAAATTTTGGCTCTGACCCCCCGGGGGCTGGAGGGGCGGGCCCAATAGGGGAAATATAGGTAAATCCTTTAAATCGCTACTTGTCATAGAGTTCTGAATGAAATGTAACAAAATTTGGCCACAAACATCCTTGGGGGAAGGGGAACAGAACTTGTACAAATTTTGGCTCTTGCCCCCCCGGAGGCTGGAGGGGTGGGGCCCAATAGGGGAAATAGAGGTAAATCCTTTAAATCGCTACTTGTCATAGAGTTCTACATGGATTGTAACCAAATTTGGCCACAAACATCCGTTCGGGAAGGGGAACAGAACTTGTATAAATTTTGGCTCTGACCCCCCGGGGGCAGGAGGGGCGGGGCCCAATAGGGGAAATATAGGTAAATCCTTTAAATCGCTACTTGTCATAGAGTTCTACATGGATTGTAAACCAAATTTGGCCACAAAACATCCGTGGGGTAGGGGAACAGAACTTGTATAAACTTTGGCTCTGACCCCCCGGGGCAGGAGGCGCGGGCCCAATAGGGGAAATAGAGTAAATCCTTTAAATCACTTTCTCATAGTGTTCTGCATGGATTGTTAACAAAATTTGGCCACAAACATCCTTGGGGGAAGGGGAACAGAACTTGTATAAATTTTGGCTCTGGTCCCCCGGGGCAGGAGGGGTGGGCCCAATAGGGGAAATAGAGGTAAATCCTATAATTCGCTACTAGTCATGAGTTCTGCATGGAATGTAACCAAATTTGGCCAGAAATATCCTTGGGAGAATAAGAAACTGTGTTTGTAAAAATTTTGGCTCTGGTCCCGGGCAGGAGGGGCGGGCCCAATAGGGGAATTATAGGTAAATTCATAAATTGCTACTTAATTGTCCAAGAGTTTTGTATGGATTGTAACTAAATTTGGCCACAAACATCCTTGGGGTAGGAGAACAGAACTTGTATAAATTTTGGCTCTGATCCCCCGGGGGTAGGAGAGGTGGGCCCAATAGGGGAAATAGAGGTAAATTCTTTAAATCGCTACTAGTCATAGAGTTCGCTTGGAATGTAACCAAATTTGGCCAGAAACATCCTTTGTGGAAGGGAACAGAACATGTATAAATTTTGGCTCTGACCCCAGGGGCAGGAGGGTGGGCTCAATAGTGGATTTAGAGGTTAATATTAAAATTTCCTTCAGAAAAGAAACAATGAACCTGCATATTCAGAAAATTATTTGCATTACAAACCAGGTGAGCGATACAGGCCCTCTGGGCCTCTTGTTGTAAAGGGCCTTAAGACCTTCCAATCTATCAAGAGTATCTGGTTCCATTAAATCTGTGAATTCAAAAAGAAGATTTTTGAAATTACCATTTTGACCCCTTCTGGCTCCGCCCCTCTGGCCCCTGGGGTCGGCCATGACCAATATGGATATGATTTAAAATGCTATTTCAGACTAATAATTCTAACCCAGTTTGACTAATTTCCTATGAAAAATAGGCAAATAATGTTCATAAATGTGTTTTTCTTATATAAACTAAAGTAAACTTGACCCCCTCCCCAGAGGGAAACGTGAGACCCCCGGGTCATATTATTCACAATTTTAGTAAAAGGACTTTAAGACCTTTCCATCTATGCAGAGTATTTGATTCTACCAGTTCAAGATTTTTGAAGTTTTAGCCTATTTGATCCGTTTTGCCCCGCCCTAAGGCCCCTGGGGATCAGTCATGGAAAAATTTGGTAATAAGATTCAATGACCATCACATAGGGATATTTCTGATACAATTGACTAATTTCTGATTTATAATGACTAAATAATGCTCAAAAATGTGTTTTCCCTATATAAACTACAGTAAACTTAACCCCTCCCCAGGGGAAACCAGGACCCAAGGGTCATATTAATTCACAATTTTCATAAAACATTCTTAAGACCTGTCCATCTATGACGAGGTATTTGATTCTACCATTTCCAGTATTTAAGAAGAAGATTTTAAGTTTTAGCCTATTTGCCTCTTTTGGCCCGCGCCCCCTCTGGCCCCGAGGGTTACCAGGACAATAAGAATATGAAATTAAAATGTTATCTCAGGCTTATAATTCTAAACAAGTTTGACTCATTTCCTATGAAAATTGAGCAAAAATTGCTCATAAATGTGTTTTCCCAATATAAACTATAGTAAACTTAACCCCCTCCCCAGGGGGAAACGCGACACCCCAGGGTCATATAATTCACAATTTTCATCAAACACCTTAAGAGCTGTCCATCTATGAAGAGTATTTGATTCTACCATTTCCAGTATTAAAGAAGACGATTTTTTTAAAGTTTTAGCCTATTTGCCCCTTTTGGCACCGCCCCTCTGCCCCGAGGGGGTTGACCAGGACCAATATAGATATGCATTAAAATGTTATCTCAGGCTAATAATTCTAAACAAGTTTGATTCATTTCCTATGAAAATGAGCAAAAAATGCTCATAAATGTGTTTTCCCTATATAAACTATAGTAAACGGACCCCCTCCCCAGGGGAAACGTGAGACCCCAGGGTCATATAATTCCACAATTTTTGTAAAGGACCTCAAGACCTTTCCATCTATGAAGAGTATGTTATTCTACCATTTCCAGAATTTCAGAAAAGATTTTTGAAGTTATAGCGCCTATTTGACCCCTTTTGACCCCGCCCTAAGGCCCCTGGGGGTCAGTCATGGAAAATCGGTTAATAGGATTCAATGGCCATCTCATACTGATAATTCTGACAATATTTGACTCATTCCTATTACAAATGATCAAATAATACTCAAAAATGTTTTCCCCATATAAACTATAGTAAACTTAACCCCCTCCCCAGGGGGAAACCTGAGACCCCAGGGTCATATAATTCACAATTTTTGTAAAGGACCTTAGGACCTTTCTATCTATGAAGAGTATTTAATTCCATCACATCTGTGAGTGGAGTAGAAGATTTTTGAAATTTTAGTCAATTTTACCCCTTTTGGCCCCTCCCATAGCTCCCTGGGGGGTGGGGACCATATAATTCACAATTTTGACTGGCCTTATGCCTTAAAAGGTTTTTGCAAAATTTCATTGAAATTGCTTCAGCAGTTTTGGAGAAGAAGTCGAAAATGTAAATTGTTTACGGACACGACACACGACGACGGACAAAAGGCGATTAGAATAGGTCACTTGAGACTTCGTCTCAGGTGACCTAAAAATAGTGAATATTAAGTGACAAATACAAGTTTTATGTCCCTATAATTGTTGATGAGACTTGAATGTTGTTAGTGTTGAAATAATTGTTGGTGAGGAATGATTATAGCAGTCATTAAAAAAAGACAATGCTATTAATCTACAAAACTTACAATCGAAAGTAGCTGACCTTGGTGATTTGGTTGACATTTACAGTCGTGTGCCAAAAGTCTTCGTAATTTTTAGTTTTTCCCTATTTATTCCATGTATTTTTACATTTTTCTTAGATTTTTCCTGATCTCATCTAGGCGCTGATTTTTATCAAATTTGGCATACTTGTAGAAAATTATCTACACTTACAGCTAATAATATTTACAAAATTTTCCTTTCTGCACTTTTTGAGAAAACCGTATTTCATTACCAAGCAATACTTTTTCGTTGCCATTTTGGTAAAAACAAAGAAGGAAATGTCGTCATAAGTATAAGTGGTACACAAAAAAGATATATATTTTGAAAACAAGATATCAAAAAATTATACAAATATTAGGAGCTGAAAGTGAAAATAATTCTCTACAAGTATACCAAAATTGAGTAAAATCCGCCAATAGACGAGACAAGGAAAAATCAAAGAAAAAATGTAAAAATTCATAGAATATATAGGGGAAAAAATAAAAATTACGAAGACTTTTGGCACGTTACTGTAGCTGCGATGACATAGCTCTGAACGACGGACAGATGGTTTTCGTCAGAGCTATGATTCCGTCCCATTGACTAGTGATGCAAAATGTTACATTTGATTTCACGTGTGTCATGTAAATTTGTGATTAAATTACTAGATCTATATCAAACATTTTAAACATAAAATGATTATTTATTTACTCATCTCCATGTCTAAATTATGGTTTTTTTTACTTTGTAAGCACATTTGAATGGCTCACATCTTTGACACTGCCATGATGCTTGAGTCTTCTCCTTAGAAAATCTTGCGCTCCAAATATCGCAAGTATACATATACAGTATACGTACCATATATGGAATGACCTACAAGTTTTTACTACATAAAAATATAATGTCACAGAGTTTTTAACATGAATTTTGAAAATTCTTTTTCGCTAAATTCTAAATAATACTTACATTTGTTCAGTTTCACAAGGTTTATTCTTAGTTTGTTGGCATTTTTTTAAACTTCAACACATCTTACCTGTTGAGTGTTTCATTTCGTCATGGTTTCCAGAAAATAAAACATTGTGGCATATTTGAACAGAATCATGTATGTGTTGTGTTTGCCTTGGATTCTAATGGAAAGGTTTGTGAATTGAATATTGATCATAGTTGTCGGAACAATACAGTTATATATGGATATTCTATGAAGAATATATTTTTATCAGCCTCAAAGCGCTGTGCAACACTCGGCAATAGGGTTGAATTCATCCCCTGCCAGGAACGGAGTGGAGGCAGGGTCAACCGGAGCTACGTACCGAGGGGAGATAAATCACAACCATTATTATGTGTAATGCCCGATGTCGTTCAGGTTGGAGGCAGGTATGATTATTCGTTAGCGTTGGGAATTGGTTGAAATTTTATGATCGATGATCACAGTTTTGTTTAAT
Source organism: Argopecten irradians irradians (assembly GCA_004382745.1). NCBI lineage: Eukaryota > Metazoa > Mollusca > Bivalvia > Pectinida > Pectinidae > Argopecten > Argopecten irradians. The sequence goes on along the minus strand of SAYR01036046.1, from coordinate 37,720 downwards.
CAATCAATGATCAATTAAAATAGATTATATTTGACCGCGTATGTTTTGCAGGAAAATTATATAAACTTTCTTCTATAGGCTCACATGTTGCCATGTTCCCAGGTCGCTTATGTTTTCACAAATAAAATCATACTCCTCTGAACGTTTACATTAATTACTACATAGTGCTTATGTGCTCTTCAATTCCTTTAGACGCTTGATATTTGAAATGATATGAGCAACAACACACACAAGCGATTGATTGCAACAAGTTTTCTATGACATTTCTTGCTTGTTTTACTGACTGGCTACTTAAACCCTCTCGTTTATCATGATATCGGGCAATTTCGACGAAACTCGATTACAGATTTCTTAATCGATTAATTGTTCAAACACCCCAAACAAACGATGCTTGATGAACTCGATAGGTAGGAATTTTTTTTTTTTTTTCCAAACCTCAAACTTATATAGTTTTGACTCAATTACCACAAATTGTCCCATCATTGTCAAAACATAGATTTATCACTGGATGTCACAACAATTGAAAATGTCCATTGTCCGTGTGTAGAACAATCAAATCACATGCAATTGTTATGACGTCATAAACAGCTGTGACTCACACTACACATAATGTGTCAATACAAGTACAAGACGTATAAGTAAAATAATCAAGCATGGGCGTTTTGTCTCGGCAGGGTTAGCATTGAACGTCTATACCCTCGGGAAAGAGTCTTGAAATATTTTCTGGACCATCGTACATCAACCGAAGTTCAAAAAAAAATCCATACGTCCGACGATGGACTTCTATCTTTGACCCTTGACCCCAATATTCTGACAATCGACCATGTTACATCCGACTACCAAAACGTTTGAAGATCCATGGAATGATTCAACTTTTACCGTATTTGACCGCAAATAAGACCCCTCCCGCAAATAAGACCCCCCACCTATTTTGACACATTTTCAGACTTAGGGGGGATGTCTGCAAATAAGACCCCCCACCTATTTTGCAGTTTACTGGATGATGGATTTGAGCAATGGAGTAATTAAAAATATCACCAAAATGACTTTGTATCGGAAATTCTTTTTGTTTGTTTTATCGGAATAGAAAAATCACGTAGTAAATAACTGTGTGTGTGCTTGTTATTTTTGTTATTTAATTCAAGTTAATTCACGGGTGATTTAATTCAATTATCAATAACTACGAATTGTGGATAGTGCTCATATCTACTAGGAGGTTATTTTCAACAAAATAGCCGATATATGTTTCCATGAACACTTCATATCGGCATGGTCAACACGTTTTAGTGTTCGTACGGCTTGTCATTTTTTACATGAATCGGCAAATATATTCGTCATTGATGCAGATCGTTTCTGCAGTCGTGGATTCTAACTCAATACAATCATTACCTAAAACATCTACTTAAGGCATTTACAGTTTCAAATATGTTTATTTGTGAACGTAACGTACCTGTAGTTCACGATCAGTTGGAGAAACCATGCTTTACTTTTCGGCCGCCATGTTTTGTTTACGCAGTCAGTATAATATGATTAGCCGCAAAGTTTCGTATTTTACTCTGGAAACAAAAATACTTGCTACGAAGTAATTAGATATGGTGGCATATAAACTACCTAGCGCTAATGAATGTCTCTTAGCAGTTTGGACACAATGGACTCGCTAAGTTTTTCCTCACTCGCATAGATTATCGTCAAATTTGGTCAACAGTCTGCAGGCTAAACTTAAAATATTATTAAATGTTTGCCCATCATCTTCACGTACCGACCTTCAGGGTCTCGCTAAAAGATTTGGGAGCTCGACTTCTTCAAAAAATTTTATTGAAGATATTCTAGTGATTTTTTTTTTTTCTATATTGTAAATTGTACTTTCCCACTTTTGACCCAAGTTGGAATTAGTGTTGAAAAACCCTTATAGATGAATTTGTTTTCGAGAATTAAAACTTGGAATTTTTGTATATAGGTCTTATTTTGGCATTTAACAAAGATTTATTTATATAAAATTCACAAATTATACGGGTACATTTTGTGGTACATTCTAGGCCAATATGTAGCAAAAGACGATCGTGATTTATAACTTCAAGGTGTTCCTGACATGCACTAGATCCATGGCAGTATCGTTTCGTTATAATTTCCGGTGTGTAGGAAAATCGGCTTGCGGGGTTTTGGAAAGCCATAGCACTTTCACGATTCTTTAACAAGATCATCGAAATTCAAGGCGGTTGTTTTGTAGTTAACAAGAGTTTAGTTTTGCGGGATGATTATGCTGTAGTTGATTGTATTGAATACAAACAGATACAGTTTTTTGGTTATATAATTAATCCCGAATAAATGTTTATCCAAAGTATTTAACTTGTGCACATCTCATATGAATACTGATCGTAGCCAAGTATTTTATATGATTATCCCAAGAGTAGAAACAATGATGGAGAAAGAACTTTGTCGGCTATCATATATAAACACTGACTGCGATATACAAAACCTCGAGACGTGCCGAAAAGTAAGCATGGGGTTTTTTCTCAAACTGATCGTAAACTCACTAGAGATACAGTTAGGTGTCCACAAATAAAAGCATATTTGAATTCTAACGTTCACATCGCCGCCCTTGATGAGTATGAAATGTATTGTACGCTGTTAAATGATTTGTATTGAGTTTGCATCCACGAACTGCAGAAACTAGACTACTGCGATCCAAATAGAACTGAAATATATTTTTCGCCTATTCTTTATGTTAAATAAATGGAGCAAGTTCCGTCAAAGCGGAAACATGCTTTAAAACAGTGTTGATGTTCCATATTGTCGAAGTCCTGTATTGTTATCTAGTGATTGCCTATTTTTATTCGGAAACAATATGAATTCGGATTCTATATTTTGTCAGAAAGATAACCTTCGCTATTGTTTAAATATATAGAGCACTATCCACAAATGTCCAGTTGTATGATATACTTGGATATATTGAATACTAATCCAGGACCCCGCTCAGTATTAACTTGAATCCTATTTAATTAACCAAAAAATAACAAAAGCACACAGCACAGTTATTTCCAACTGAGTTCATCGATGATTTTTCTTATTTTTTTCTCGATATTGAAAATACTTTTATGAATTTAAAAGCTAACTTCCGATATATCAATATAGTCATACTATTGGGTAGATACTTTTTCAATTACATTGTCGCATTTGCTCAAAATCACATACCTCTTGATTGGTAATATTGCTCATACGGATAGAGGTGGAGGTCTTATTATGCATAACATTAGCCCCTAAGTTATGAAGATGTGTTCGAAAAATTTAGGTGGGGGTTGTCTTTATTGACGGTGAGTGGTCTTTTCATTTAGTGGCGGTTCAAATACGGTGAAAGAATAAAGTATGAATCAATTCTCAAATTGGATCTTCATATAAACGAATTACTTAGGTAGTTCGGTCATGGTGGTGGCATAGTTTTGTTGTAACGTATTTCCTGGGTTGTCAAGATATATTGGGGTCAAGGGATTGGAAAGATAGGAAAGTGCATCGATCGAAAACGATGATTGGATTATTTTTGAGACCTTCCGTTGATGTACATTCTGGGTGGATGGTAAGGAACTCAAAGAGGACTAATAATTTTCAAGGATATTCTCTTCAGGTTTCCGGGGAGGGTTTTATATAATTTAAGACGTTCAAAAAGATGCCTACCGCATCCAAAGCCGAGACTCAAACATACCACTCAGACTCGATGTTGTAATTTGGCTTTTGAGATTATTGTTACACTTATACGTTTTCTTGTAAGGTGGTTGAATTGGGATTTGTGATCACATTATGGTGTAAAGGTGTGAGTCACCACGTGTTATAAGTAGTTTTATCGTTTCATACCACAACTATTGGCTCGTGATTCTGATTGTTTCTACACCAAACGACGAGTTGACAGAGATGGACCAAAGACGTCTTTATATTCTGTCATATTGGATAGAGGCAGTCTCAGTGATTGAATCTTAATAGTGTGTTTGTACACATGAATTTTGGGACAATGTAATCGTCGGTAGATTGGTTCAAAACTTATTAAGGGTTTTGCAAGAGGTTTGGGAAAAAAAAAAAAAAATATTCTATCTCTCCCTTATCGCGGAGTGTTTATAACGTAGAAGCAGTCGTTTGTTTTGGGTGTGTTTGAAGCAATTATTCGATTTAAAGAAAATCTTGCTCACACTCCGATGTTTCGTCGACACATTTAGAGCCGGGAACTCACTCTTCATGATAGCACGTCGGAGGGGTTTAAGTAGCCAGTCAGCACTAAAACAGAGGCAAGATAAATGTCATTAGAAAAACTTGCTTGCAATCAATTTCGCTATGTAGTTGTGTTTGCTTACGGAACACCATACTCTGGTTTGCAATTAACTAAGTCTCAGTACTATAAGGAATTGAAGAGCACATAAGCAACTCACTGTAAGATGTTTGAGAGTAGGTTATACTTTATGTACAACGTTCAGCCGAGGGAGTAATTATAACTCTATATTGATGATGGATTATGGCAAATAGGTTTAATAGCGACCTGGGAACAATGGCTACACGATCCTGTTGAGCCTGATTTTAGAAGAACACAGTCTTTTTATTACTAAATTTTCTTGTTTTGGCACTGCAAAATAACGCGGTCAAAATATACATCTATATTCTATATTGATGCGGATTGAGTTGAAATTTAATACAATAACTGTGGATCATCGATCATAAAATTTACGAAATTCAATTCCGGAACTGACTAAACGAAATAAATACATAATACCTGCCATCATATAACCTGCCCAACGACCATCGGGACATCTCAACACCAATAATATCAGCTGGTTTTGATTTATCTCCCCTCGGTACGGTAGCTCCGGGTTTGACCCTGCCCTCCACTCCGTTCCTGTGCAGGGATAGAAATCAACCCTAGGATGCCAGTGTTGCAGCAGCGGTTCTAGCAGGCTGATAAAATATATTCTTCATAGGAATAGTCCAGTATTATTAACTGTATTTTCCGACAACTATGATCAACGTATTCAATTTCTAACAAACGTGTGTGTACAAATTCACCGATATATCCCTTAGTAAAATCAGGATGAAAGGGACAAATCATAAAATACCTTATTAACAGGTTTTAAAAACACGTGGAATTAAGAAAAATGGAAGTTTAAAAACAATTTTTATGTCTAAGGAAATGCGAGGATAAGTGAACAACCGGATGCCTTTAGACACACAGACCTTATACAGTTCTTGAATATTGCATCTTGGTGAATTTCACTTTTCTTGGATAAACTTGCATTGCACTGCCAAGATGGCCGGGACGCTAAAATTACGAAAGCCAACTTCAATACCAGAGAAAGCCTTTAAAGTGTTGGTTTGTAGTTTGTGGAGTATACTAAGGTTGATTATCTATAAACCTCGAATAAAAAGATGTATAGACTCCAACCATCGTGTGTAAGACATCGGATTTTAAATTGCACGATACCTAAAACCCACGTAATAATAGATTGTAAACTTTCCTGCACACGGTAATCGTCTGCTTTGGTTTAGTAAAATCGCTCTCCGAGTACTATAAACCACACGGTCTCTCTTCGGATGTAGGTAAGTTTGTGAAAGGTTTTACCTACGAATTTAACTGATCATGCCAATAGGCCTCCTTTAACAGACACAACACAGACATCGCACACTACTTACTCAACAATCTCCACATATGTCTACACACACTACAACAATGCTG
>SAYR01036046.1:12197-28005 GCA_004382745.1 Argopecten irradians irradians | reverse complement strand
GAAAATACGGTATAGCTAAAAGATGTAATTTTATAAGCTTTTAAAAACATGGGAACAAATATTAGAAAAGAAGGGATTGTTTATTATATATAATGAGAATAACTAATAATATTAAAACCTACTTGAAATTAGCCTTCAAGTGTTAACGTAATTTTTGGACGTATAGCCCTTTACTGTTGTGGTAAATGACTGGTTATGGATAAACTCATCATCTTTAAAATTGAGGTCCTAATGTACAAAATTTATAAATTTCATTTTGACATCGCTGGCAACTGTTTATTTTCAATTATCTACTAGAAACAATCTAATTTCTTTGTCTAATTAGGATAACCAAGCATTTTCTATTTATGTTGGGTGTGTTAATTGAACAAGTGAATATCAATCGTATTAATTATCATCTATTTTAATAAATAAACACAAAATGACTTAAATGATAAACAAAGACTCAGTTTCTAGGAATACCGGATGATTTCGAAAATTTCTTCGATATTTTCCGCCTTTAATGCCATAAACAACGTGAGTAATTTCATCAAATCACTTGGAACCGAACCATAATGGTAAAAACACACCCGCGTGTTACTGTTGTTACTCTAGCGTGTTGTTTGTTGATCCGTGTGTTTCGTTGTTTACAATCGATATTCCTTTACAGCAAGGGAGTGGTGCGTTACGTTTGGATTCACACAGGCTTTTTCGAATCGATCCAGACATACTCTGCTCAACAAACGGTAAATAAACTACAAATGCCGACAAATCAGTTGCATGGGTGTCCTAACTTCACTGACGAGTCCTATAAAGACAAACAGTTGCATGTTGTCCCTAACATCACTGACGAGTCCTAGAAGGACAATCAGGTTGCATGAGTGTCCCCTAACATCACTTGACAATCCTAGAAAGGAACGAAATTAAGTTCATTGTGTCCCTTACATTCACTGACGAGTTCTAGAAGGACAAAATCAGTTGCATGGTGTCCCTACATACTTAACGAGTCTCTAAGAGGGACAAATCAGTTTGCATGATGTCCCTACTCACTGACGAGTCCAGAAGGACAAATCAGTTGTATGATGTCTAACATCACTGACAAGTCCAGAAGGACAAATCAGTTGCATGGTGTCCTACATCACTTGACGGTCCCAGAAGGACAAATCAGTTGCATGGTGTCTCCTACATCACTGAGAGTCCTAGAGGACAAATCAGTTGCATGGTTGTCCTACATCACATGGACGAGTCCTAGAAGGACAAATCAGTTGCATGGTTCCCTACATCACTCTGACAAGTCCTAGAAGGACGATTAGTTGGCATATGTGTCCCTAGGTTTAATGTTCATGGTTATCTATTCACAATACGGTCGAGGTACTAGAAATTGACTGATATTCTTGACTCGTCAGTGGGTGTTAGGGAGAAGACCATGTGCAACTGATTTGTCTTTCGATCGGGAACTGTACGTCAGTGATGTATGGAGGCAACTCAAATAGCACTGAATTTGACTATTCTAGAACAACGTTCCGTCAGTGATAGGGTTCTTGACATCATGTCAAGCTCGAATTTGTTTCCTGTTCTAAAGATAGACTCTCGGGTCAGGATTGATGGTAAAAAGGGGACAACACCACATGCAAACTTATTTCGTTTCCTTTCTTTAAGGAACTTTGTAAATGACTGTTAGTTGGAATACATGGCAACTGATTTGTCCTTTAAAGGACTTCGTAGTGATGTTGGGACAAACATTGCAACTGTTGTCGCTTCCTAGACTTCGTTCAGTGTATGTTAGGGACAGACCGCATACGAACTTGATTTGTCCTTTCTCTGAGGACTGCGTCAAGTGATGAATTAAGGGACCAAACCAATGGACAACTGATTTGTTCCTTCTGGACTTGGTCCAAGGTGATGTTAGGTGACATCATTGACACAATCTTCGATTATGTCTCCTTGATTTCGTGGGACTTCTCCGTCAGACATGATGTCCGTGATGTTAGGGGACATCATGAGAAACTGGGTCGATTTGGCTAAACTGATTTGTTTCCTTCTAGATACTCGTAAGTGATGTTAAAGGGGGGACAGAAAAAAAAGAAAAACATGCAAACTGATTTGTCCTCTTAAGGACTCGTCAGTGATGTAAGGGACCAATTGCAACTAATTCGTCCTTCTAAGGACTTGTCAGTGATGTTAGGACAGACTGTACCATGCCAACTGATTTGTCTCTTCTAGGACTTCTACTTCGTCAGTGATGTTAGGGAGCAACGACAACATGGCAACTGGATTTGTTACTTTAGGACTCGTCAGGTGATGTTAGGGGACACAAAAAAAAGGAAACAATAAAACTACATAACCATTAGGTCGGTGGCAAAAACTTTAACTGATTTGTCCTTCTGGGACTCGTCAGTGATGTTAGGGACAGTAAATACAACCCCACATGCAAAAACAAAGATAAAAAAAAAAAAAAAAAAAAAAAAAAAAACAAAAAAAAAAAAAACCTAAAAAAAAAAACTCTGATTTGTCTCCTCTGGAACTTTGATTGGTCAGTGATGTTAGGGACACCATTCACTGATTTTGTCGCCTCTAGTAACTCGTAAGTGATGTTAGGACACCCATGCAACTGATTGTCCTTCTAGACCGGTCAAAAGTTGATGTTAGGGAACGCAAAAACATGCAACCTATGGCAACTGATTTTGTTCCTTCTACGGACTTACATGCTAGTGATGTTGGGGACAAAAATGACAAAAGTAAGAAATACCGAACCATTGCAACTGGATTTGTTCCTCTACGAACTTCGTTTATACAGTGATGTTAGGAAGACATAAAGTCACGCAGCGTTATAGTGAAAAAGGCAAGAACGCCTTGGATTTTCCCCGGGGTTTCCTTCTAGGACTCGTCAGTTGATGTTTAGGGACAAATTCATGCAACGAATTTGTCCTTCTGAGAACTCGCCAGTGATTAAGTCAGGTCACTTTACAGCTATTCGGGGGGGGGCCGAGGTGATATGGAAAAGAAAAAAGAAAAAAGAAAAAAAAAAAGAAGAGAAGGAAAAAAAGGGAAATGAGGAAAAGAAGAAAGGATAAAGAAGAAAAAGAGAATAATAGGGAATAAAGATAAGAAGAGAAAGAGGAAAAAAAAAAAAAAAAAGAAGGGGAAAGAAAAAAAAAGGAGTAAAGAAGAAAAAGAAAGAAAAAAAGAAGAAAAAAAAAAAAAAAAGGGAAGGAGAGAGGAAAAGAAAAAAGGAAAGAAAAAAAAAAAAAAAGAGGAGAAAGGAAGAGAAAGAGGAAAAAAAAAGAATAGAATGTGAAAAAGAAGAAAAGAGAAAAAGAAGGAAGAAGGAAAAGGAAAGAGAGAAGAAAAAAAGAAGGAGGAAAGATGAAAGAAAAGGAAAAGAAAAGAAGAAAAGGAAGAGAGAAGGGGAAAGAATAAAAGAAGAAGAGTAAGAGAAGAGAATAGAAAAAAAGAGAAAAAAAGAAAGAAGAAAAGGGAAAGATAAGTAGAAAGAGGAAGAGAAAGAAGAAAGAAGAGAAAAAAAGGAAAAAAAAGAAAAAAGGAGAAGAAAAGAATATAAGAGGAAAAAGGAAAGAAATAGAAGGGAGAAGAAGGAAAAAAAGGAAAAGAAGAAAAAGAATAAAATAAAAGAGTAAAAAGAGAAAGGAAAAAAAAGAAAGAGAAAGAAAGGAGAAAGGGAAAAGGAAGAAGAGAGGGGAAAAATGAAAAAGAGAAAGGAAGAAGAAAGAAGAGAAAAAGAAAAGAAAGTATGAAGAATTAGAAAAAGAAGATAAGGAAAAAAAAGAAGAAAGAAAGAGAAGAAGAAAGAAAAAAAGAGAAGAAAAAGAAAGAAAGGGAATAGAGAGAAAGATATAAATAGAGAATGATAAAGAAGAGGAGAAAGAAGAAGAGAAAAGAAGAAATAGAAGAAAGAGAAATAAAAAGAATAAAAGAGATTAAGGTGAAAAAAAAAGGAAAATTATTCAAGAATAAATAGAAGAAAAAAAAAGGAAAAATAGATAAGGAAAAATGTGGAGGCCAGACACAGCCAATGAGGTAATTCAATAAAATAAAGTAGATAAAAGGAGAAAAGAAGAAAAGATAAGAAAAAAAAGAGAGAGGAAAGAAGAAAGAAGGATAATATTAAGAGAGAAAGAAAGGAATCATTCATGTAGTAATGTTACGGAAACATCATTCAGTTGTTACGACCTTTACGAATTTGTACAGCAATTTTAAGATACCATTTAGTTGTTCGGCGTTTACAAACTTTTTAAGATTTAAGGCCCCCATGTAGTTGTTTTTTTTTACACTCAGCACTTCTTGTACACGTAAGTGATGTTATGGACTCATAAGTAACAGTAGGCAAACAATACCGTTGTTTGGCCATTTTTTGACCTGTTCAATTGAAACATTAAGGGATGCTATACAATGTTAATTCTTTTAGGACATGTGATGATTTTGATGATTTTTAGGAAACGAAATTACCATGTTTTTTTATATTTCTATGACTCATCATGATGTTAGAGACACGTATTCTGTCGTTGTCTAAGGCTTGTCACAATGATAGGAACAGATGACGAAATAGCGGTAACAAACTTCAACTATCAAAATCCAAGATGGCCGCCTGTCGGCCATCTTGTTGACCGATCAGTCCCAAAATGCAATATGCAAAACAAGGACCCTAGGGGAACCTATATATGAAATTTGAGAAAGATCCCTTTTACACATTTTGAGAAATAGCGGTAACAAACTTTAACTATGTATCAAAATCCAAGATGGCCGCCTGTCGACCATCTTGTTCACCGATTGGTCCCAAAATGCAATATGCACAACTAGGGTCCTAGGGGAACCTACATATGAAATTTGAGAAAGATCCTTTCTGCACTTTCTTAGGAATAGCGGTAACAAGAATTGTTAACGGACGGACGGACGGACGGAAGGACGGAAGGACGGACGGACGACGGACCACGGACAAAAGGCGATTTGAATAGCCCACCATCTGATGATGGTGGGCTAAAAAATGGAAAATTTATAATACAGTGGAACCTCCCAAAACCGAACCTTCTCAAAACCGATCACCTCTAGAAACCAAACATGGATGTCATGTAGAGAATGAATTCCTCTTTATTAATACAGTGGAACCTCCCGAAACCGGTCATGGTCGGTGCACATAATTTCGGTCGGTTTAGAGAGGGTTCGGTTTGGAGAAGTGAACCGAATACCGATCATTACGATCCGGATTTAATCGATCGGAAGTCGTTTTTTACACTAGTGTACCGCATGTAATGGCTAATATTCGTAAAAACCGATCGATATTGATTGATAATGTGAATGTTATCACAAAAGAGAGAATCATACATTTAAAAAGGAATGGATTACAACAATCTTGACTTTGTTACCGCTTGTAAACGTAGTTTAGTTAGTTAGTTGCGTGAATGTTCTTGGGGATGTTCTCGTCTGCACTAACCTACACTACGATCGCTTCCGGTTATGCCAAGAATCAAATTATATGGTCTAATTACACGATGATCAGTTGATGCCGGTCATTATATGACATAGTCATTTTCTAAAACTATACATGGCTTCGGCTTCTTCATACAGATAATTGACTAAAAAAAATCCGTGTGATTTGAATACGAAACTTTCACTTTATTTCTAGCTCTGCTTGTTTTCCTACAGTAAACAAACCGTGTGCACGTGGTAGACCTTCGTTATAATATCTAAACAATAGACATGATTAAATAATTACACTACCATCTCGGGTATAATTACTGTGTACCTATAGCCTTCAAGATGCTTCACCGCCGACAGAGCATAAAAGGTACTCATCATTTGAACAATAATTGGTGTTTAATCGTGTTAAGTATGTCTAATTAACACAAAACAAAATATCAAATAATTTATTTTGCTTTTGATGCATGCGCAATCAGTACTTCATTCCATATAGGATATTTTGCCACCGATTTTTTTCGGGATGCAATTATATTTTTAACTTGAAGTACTTGAACTTTTCAATGGTGGTAATGGTGAAAATTAAGTAAATTTTGTAACTGAAGAAAAATACGAAATCATCTGCTCCTGTTTTTGATAGTGAAAAAATATCATTTGTCAGCGGCAGAGCATCTTTAAGAAAGATAATTAAATATCAAACAATTAATTAGGAATAGACAGGGTTCCGGATTAGACAATGGCTGGTCCAGACAGGTTACACTGTATAGTAGAACTTCTGATTCATTCTGACCTTGTCTTTTACTATATGTGACATATGTATAAATATGTATATATCCCTGGGCCTGGTTACTGATTTATTGCCTTTATTTACATGGTTAATTAATTACTGTGTTATTCTCTCTCATATATGACTCAGTATCTTATGTGATATAAACAGTATGATAATGTAGCTTTATATAGTAAATGTACATACTGTATTTGTAGTAACTAACGCCCCTCCCCCTATAAACGCCCTTTCCTCTTTAGGAGAAATTGAAGGAATCATCCCTCCCCCATCCAATGGATTTAACATGTGATGTTTATCATATTGGCATGGTATAAGTATCCCATATTACATTCACTTTAGAGCCTTTCATGTGTGAATCACAACGAAATAATGTGTCTCAAAGGGAAGAAATTAAAGCATATATATAAATGCATGTTATAACTATGAAAGATTAATGTGACATGAGTTTAGAGAGTTAAAATAAGGCTGATTAAAAATAAAAATTCATCCACAACTTACATTTTAGTTCCCTAATAAGCGTTCTCTTTGTTACAAGTTTTTTTAAGCTCCCTACGCCGAATACGATACAATAACACACATTTATAATGAGCACACTTACAACAAATTCATGGTTATAACATAGTGATTCTCATTCACATAATATGTCTGTGATAAGTGTATAACAATCTATATGTTTATAACAAAGTGATTTTGTTGGTCCCCAGCTGGTTCATTATAACTGTGTTTTACTGTATATCTACCGTATTCGCCGTAATTAGTGCCCAGGGTGCTTAAATAATTGTAACAAAAGGGGGCGCCTATTAGGGAACCTTAATGTAAGTTGTGGATGAAATTGTCGTCCATATTTTAAATCACCATAAAACTCTGAAACGAGTCTCTGACTATGTATCCGTGTTAAGAGACATATACACAATGCCATGTTTGAATTCCAGAAACTGTATACGCATTTAGGTTTATAATACGATCAGTATGTGTCATTTGCCCACTTGTTATTTAAAGGGAACGCAATCAATGTTGCCCTATCGTCTCAGGTAGGGCGTTAGCAATTGGCACGCTGCTATCATAGCTATTACATTACTGTACCAGATCTAGAGACATGCCACCAGCAACAATACACAAATGGTGACCAACACCAGTGTCTGAAATGTTAACATATAATAATATTTAAGAAAAATTATTATCTAACTTTCCCAACAGTATATATTATAGATTAGTAACATGTGGAAATTGACTCCCTACTAGAGATATAATACATTAATTAATACAAAAACATACAATATACCATTGAGTAGAATTACAGTTCAGTAATTCTTATTATGGCGCAGTTTTGGATATACTGTATGTGTATCTGATATGGTATGTTTCAGTGAGATAGCACTTAAATACAGTTGGCAAAGTCCCCTAGCACAAAGAGACACATGATATATCTTCACACTTTGAATTCCAAACACTCAAACAATTGAAGCAGTTAGGGTATATATATTAATTGCAATATATAAACAAAACCATTAAAAGCTCTGATACGTTTGTATTGCCTAGAAAATATCTGCTGTCTAGGCCTCTGATTTCCATTTTCACATTGGTGTCCAGTTATAAATATACTCTTCCCTTTTATTTTTGTGTAAAAGGTTAACTCAGATAATGTCTTGGTTAGAACTGAAGCATTTGAACAGATAACCTATAATATATAATTATACACGACACACTTGTACATCAAGAATTTAGGCATTTGGCATTAATATTATGCTGTAGTTTACCATGTTTTACTACATTATACATTCTATTAATACATATTTGTTTAGTAGTTTATAACAGAACCTTTGGTTAAAAATTGAGAAATAGTTTATATCATACATTCATCGAACATACAAATTGTTGTGAACAGAAGAAAAGTTCTTTGACCTTTTTGCGAATATAGAAGTGTACCAAATGTTAGTGAAAGGCTCACTTATGTATATCTTAATGGTGGGCTTGACCATTCCTGTATATGTTAGTGTAATGTATGTACATATGATTGATGCAGTGTGGGCTGGTATTAGTTATTAGTGCCTTGCGGGGTCACCACTCTTTAACGGCCCTGTGATAGAAGGGGGAGTGTCCTGGTATTCACAGGTGTACAAGTGGTCCTGACAGAAATTAGCGCCACAGTCCAGTAAAAAGTTTCTGTAATGGAGCCGCCGACAAACCCAGGTATATCTCTCTTATTACAACCCCTGATGTATTACAGTAATGTGGGTGCTCTTTGTTAACAGAGTCATACATTTAGTTATTTTTGACAGGGTTTGTGATTATAGCTGTGATTTGTATAACCGAATTGGCAGTTAGCTGAGTTATAATGTTAATTAAGTTGCCTGGAATGATTTTATAAGCAGTACAGTACTAATGCGTCTAACATTCCCTCAAACGCTTTTAGATTCGTTTGCCGTTTCTTTCATTTAGTTTCGTTTGCGTTTGTTTTCGTTCGAGCATTTTTTCCGTTTGCGTTTCGCGGTTTTCGTTCGTTTGCGTTATTGATTCGATTTCGTTTGCGTTCGTTTTGCGTTTTGATATCGTTTTGGCTTTCGTTGTTTGCGTTGCGTGCGTTTGCGTTCCAATTCGTTTAACCGGATGTTATTCATTGATATTTGATTAGGAAATTGTTGACTGCGCATGTGTTGGCTAACTAAAAGTGAGAGTCAAACGACGGTGTAGGGCCGATAATTTACGTGTTCTGGACAATGCAGTAAAACATACACAAATATAATTTTAAAAAATACTCCTTTTGTATCTAGACATTAATAACATTTTGATAGCATGTAACCTACACACATTTGTTGATAGTAAGGATCATTTGTATAGCCTTTCTGCAAGGTCTTGTATATGTACTTAGCTATAAACGTTATGTGCTACAGGGGGATCAGGTACAATATCACACTTGTTAACACCCGCGGTGTCTCGATAAAGTGGACTGAATGATTACAGACAGGTGTGGAACTGAACTGAACTCACGCCACAGGACGCCTTACTGTGTAATATATAATATATATTAAACTCACACTGGGTGCATAATATTATAAAAAAATATTATATCCGACTCATCCACTGTTAGCATTGGATTCACATTATTTTTCTAGTGATACACACTCAATTCTAAATAATAAAGTACAACAATTAATTATATCTCAACCATAAAACGAATACTTTTTTTTTTACATACCGGTATTGTTTATGTGAAATTAAGACGTACCGAAGTCAATTAGTATATCAAATCATAATTGACTTAATATATATATAATCGTTCCAACACGAACTGACAGTTGATACATGTACATTCAACTGTATCTCTGTATTTACACGTAATTGGCCATTGATATGATTGATCATAGTTATTTTATTGGTAATGTTGATGTAACAATAACAACGAGGAATAAAACACCATAGAGCTGGTTTTCTGTGATGATAGAATAACACAACATTGTTGTTTTTGTGGTATGCTTTGTGTACATGTACATGCACGGGGTCACGTATGCGTATTATACATCGTAGCCTAAATAAACATGGTGAGCGG
Organism: Argopecten irradians irradians; assembly: GCA_004382745.1. NCBI lineage: Eukaryota > Metazoa > Mollusca > Bivalvia > Pectinida > Pectinidae > Argopecten > Argopecten irradians. Next base: position 18,259 of record SAYR01036046.1, on the reverse strand, counting down.
CCGTGCGGCGTCTGAGGCAATCAGTGAGCCATTGTTCATTGGGTGACTGCACTTGAACCAGGTGTGATACAAGTTGACACAAAATCAAAATATGCCGCTGTCAAATAACAAATGGAAAGCAGGTAAATCGAGAGGGGGGAGTGGGGATGGAGAGGGGTAGAGTGTTGTAACATGGTGTTGTCCGTGAATTAATAAAGCAAATTTATATAAGACCTCCAATGGGTCGATTAAAATGCTACAGGTGAGTGTCCACATTGGATAATCTATGTAAGGGGTACGGGACCTCCTCTGCAGTCGTATATATACATGTAATATAATAACTACTAATAACCGCTAGACCTAGGGTTTATACTTGCAGTAGTCAAACGTTACATGTTCACAATACCTACACTAAAATAAGAAGTTCTTCTGAAGTGTTTTCTTTTCTGAAACTGATAATTTCTATAAAACAGTACTAGTATTGTGTGACAAATTCAGAGCAGACTTTATAGATACTAGCATTGATTGAAGACTATTTGTACACATGCATGTTTATAATTATTTTCTAAAATCTCGCTTTTATAAGTTATAAAAAATGTATTAATGCTTGGATACTATACGTAATCACTACTTATTGGTAATATATTTATAACATTGCATATTTTCTAAGACAAAATAATATTTTTCATAATGATAAATCGTACTAATCAAAATTTGCGAACGTAAAATAGACATCGCTTTCAGAAATCGGATCATTAAGCTAACGCGGAGTCCCGATCGACATTTATGATTGTCAGTTCTGGGTCTTCCGGTCACGTCTTGCACTTCTTATCGTTTACGTGTTTTTCGTTTTTCGTTTTGCGTTTAGCGACTTGACGAAACGCGTTTTTCGTTTTAGCTTATCGTTTTTCGTTTGCGTTTTTTCGTTGGCGTTTTCGTTCGTTTTCGTTTAACGATTTTCGTTTGCGTTTTGCGTTTCGCACTCGTTTCGAGGGAATGTTAGACGCATTGTCATAGGTACTATAAATGAAAATGATGATGGTTATTGATGAATAATTATATACCCATCACCCGTTGTATTTGGATATAGAAATGGAGAAATTTTCTTGATACTGTCTAGAGATCTAGATGCTTTACCGTGTGTGCTGTGCTTCGTCAATCTAATGATTTGGAATTCTTTGGTTTGTAAAGTTTCATTGGTTATAAATTCTATGTGCGATGATGTGTATGATGACCTTGTCCGAGAATTCAAGGACAACATATTGGATGTTACAGAGATCATCTGGTCAAGAATCTGTTGGTCAAAGAAAACCTTTTTAATTCAGTAGCTTTTACTTTTCAGTAAGTTGATAATATAGAGGCCGGTTTGTATCATAACCAAATCAATTTAAAGATGTACTCCACTGCCGTCAGAGCAAAAAATAATATTTATCATTTGACAATAATTGAAGTTTAATGATGTATGTCAAAAAACAGAAAGAAAATACATTTAAATATTTTTGTTGTCCTGGGAAATTAGTTCTCAGTCTGGCAATAAAGGGCATATGTCGTGGATTTTTTTTTTTCGGATGCAATTTATTATTTTAAAAACTTTAAAAGATGCTCCACCGCCAACAAATGGGTATTTTTTTCACTATCTAAAAGCAGGAGCAGACGATTTAGTATTTTTTCTTCAAGTTACAAAAATATACTTACTTTATCACCATTACCACCACTCAAAAAGCTTGAAGCTCTAATTTTATTTTCAAGTTAAAAATATGAAAAATAATTAATTGCATCCGAAAAAATTCTGTGGCACTATATCCTTTATGGAATGAATTACTGATTGCGCATGTACCAAAGGCAAAATAAACAAAAAATATATTATTTTCTGTGTTAATTATGACATACATATATACGATGAACACCAAATATTGTTGAAATTATTAAATAACATTTAATGCTCTGTTCGGTGGTAGGAGCATGCATCTTTAAATTGTATCGAGTAAAGAAGAAGCTCAAACTTTTCAATGATAGAATAAGTGTTAAAGTAAGCAAATTTTTATTTCTAAAAAGAAAAACAGACTAATTTATATCTGCTCCTGTTTTAATAGATGAAAATTATCATTCATTCGGCAATGTAAACATCTTAAAAAAAATGATTGAGGATTAAATTTTGGATTTATTGAACTCAAGATTATTGACAAATCATTGTTTACGCATATATATTCCGTTTTTTCGGTTTGGTGAGTCCTTATATAATGATCACCCTGTTCCTATTGTTTCGACACTGTGATACACCACACTCATATCCACTATATCAATAGATAGTATACAACATGAATCATAATACAATGTACATCTGTATAATAGGTATTCCTCTTTAGTTTATATATGTGTACTGTCTGGTCATGATAATAAAAGTAAGCTCAGTGGAATCATAATTAAATAACACTCCATTCAAATAACAAAATTTTATTTACTCTGAGCTATCATATATTTAATAGAATGTAATAATTTGAAAGGATAAAGCCCAGCGTTAAGTGCACATGTCTACAATTTATATCCACATTCAAGATAATCTGTATGTCTAGTCAAATAGTTTTAATGTTAAATGATTCATTCTCTAAATGATAATGCTGTTTTTATATTACTAGGACCAAATAAAGCATATTTTATATGGTTTATGTGTATAATTATGAACAAAATCATTTAAAGTTTATTTTAGATTGTTCATCTTACGGTTTATTGTGTCATTTTGCTTTGGTTTAACAACGTTCTATTAACAGCTATATAAGGTCATAAAATTTGTGAACGACCCTCTGTATATTTATGTTAATGAAAGTTTGATGCCTTATATGAGTGTGAAGGGGAGGCTGTGCTGCCGTACATTCGTATTGTCTTATTGTGAAAGTGGGTGAACCATGAAAGTATGTAACAAGGCCTGTTATTAATTTATTAAAAACATTCTTGAAATGGTTTATAATTATATATTATATATATATATATAATAAAGGAACCATTAAATGATATATTTATATCCTAGACTTGTACATGACCATATTTAGAAAAGCTAATGGAACGTTCATATTCGTTTATATGTTCCAGAACCATTAAGTTATATTTGTATGGTTCATAATTTTCAGAACCTGAAAAATGAGCCTGAACAGCCAGAACCACTGGTGGAAACAGGACCCTGAACCTGAAACCCGAACCTGTCTATAACCGACTTACGAACTGTCCCCCTTATGAACCACCAACAGATGAAGAAACACAGAGGTGGTTGCCAGAACCCGAGGAAGAACGACTGGAGGCGAGTGAACCTGAACGCAGAGTTGCGGAGCCTGTCGTTGTAATGATGTTCCTGAGGATGTCCCTCCAATTTGTGTCCACGTCTGTGCCATATGATTAAGTGGCCGCGACTTTTGTTGGTATGGATTTAACTTGCACGCTGAAAGGGACCGTACTGGGTCAGTTCATCGGTACCTTGAGGCATCGCCCGCTGAGACAAGCAGGTTCTAAAAGGAAGGTGACCGAATATATAAGAAGTCAATATGGTTCGAAATATTGAGTTCAGACACTCGATCACCAGGAAGGTTCAATCGGTAAAGGTCAAAGCTGGAGGCATGAGACGAAGATGTTAGTGGTGGACAGGGAGACTGGAAATATTACAGTCTCGGGTATCCACACCATATCAACGGTCTGGAGGGAGGTCCGATTATAAAAGTCCGACCGCAGCGGTTTGTCACTCTTTACAAAGTAAGAAAAGTATCGATTTCAATTCAGAAGGTTTATAATCTAAAGGGCAGTTAAAAATTTTAAAGTATCTATATATATCACAGGCGCACACATGGAGAAAAAAGGAAAGTTTAATATGAAAAAGTGAATAAATATCCAAAATTAGAAATTACCACCATGATATTAGAGGATTAAAGTTCTCACGATTTTCACTTTACTTCTTGAGTTAATGATTAAATTGACCAATTTTCATGCCTCAACCCTCCCCACATTTTTTAGAGGAAGACTTTCATTTTTTGAACCCCCCATTTTAGGTCATTTTAGCAATTCTATTCTTTAATATTCATAATGTAAATCAGAAAGAACAAGTCAAATATGCCAATAATCAACTTTTTAATTTCTTCATAGGGTGTTACTAAGTAGAACTTTTTGAGGTTAAAAGTTGAACCAATTGTTTCATTTATAGAAATTACCAATTTTCAATATTTTGCTTCATTTGTAGATTCAGGAAAATAAGAGAACAAGTCCAATGTGTGAATGCACGGCACAAGCAGATTATGTCATATTACAAAAATGGCCAGATTTCCAGGCTAAGCGGATTTTAACTTACATGCAGACAAGAACAAAACTAGCGGACAATTTATTGGTAAAATAGCGAAGGTTTCCAGCCCAAAGTGCAGGATTAAAAGAAGGAGATATGAATATTGAAGTGAATGGAAAGAACGTTGAGGTAGATTCCCACCAAGCAGTGATAGGATACATTAAGGCTGGTGGTGAGGAAACAAAACTTCTTGTGGTTAGACTCTGCTGGCAGATCAGTCCTCAAATCACAGGGAATTAAAGTCAGCAGTTCCATGTCCAGCTACAGCACATCAAGACTGAAGCTAAGAGGTAAGATACACAATACATGTATATGTGTAACATGGTGATATCAGGGATGTGATTCCTCCCTCCTTTTTTCAAGAGGATCAATATACACTGCCTCAAAACGTTTCTGTTACATGTACAGTTTACAAAAACACAAACATAAAGTACAGAAATATGTTAACCTTTTTAATACAAGGCATCACTATATATCATTTATTAACTTGTGACGTTTTTTCTTAGAGATTTATTGTAAGAGAACTTTGGAGAGCAGTGCACATATTTACTTTGACAGTCACCATATACATGGTCCAAAAATTCTGTTTCTAGTAAGTTGATTAGAGTCAATCCTCTCTAAAAAGTAAGCCAAGAGTCGCAATTACAAGAAAACGGTCTTAACAGCCAAGTGGCTTTTTAATTTATACATAGAGCACATTGTGTTGAAATTGACCATTTGGGTCCTTGAGAAAGTGGTCGTTATACAGAGGTGGTCACTAAGACAGGTTTCACTGTATATTGTTACGATCAGCTGTATACATATGTTGTTGGGGATACCTATTATTTTTGGTGACCTGTACTACTACATGTGGTAGTGTGTATTGATCCAGGAAAGTGTATAGCTCTGACCATGACAATGGATTGTGGGTTTTATTGTCCCCTAGCCGTGCCTTTTTATGTACATAGGCTCAGTCATGTGTGAATTCGCAGTCTTGGCCATGGCCAGTCCTGCTTGATTGATACATAAATGACTAGCTATATAGTGTGCACATGAATTAAATTTCTGGTTTCTAAGAAGGTTTGAGCCCCCAGGCTGTCGGACCTGTACGTGTTAACATTGTGGTACTGGTATAGGTCATCTGGTACATATACGGTATTGTACAAAAGTAATGCCTCATTAACTTTCAAGTTCAGACTGATTGCTGATATATAATTCATCTGTGTTGACCATTACATAGAAGTAGTTCTATTAGGTAATAGGCACGTTGTAGGCTAGTCTCAACATACAATTTAAGGCTTCTCTGCTTTCTGTGCAAATTGTTTGGATATTATTGCATTGTTTATATTATTTGCTACTTAGGTTATTGTAGCTAGAATTAGCACCCTCGTTATTATCTACAATTAGACCTACTCCCCTTTAAGGGTGGGTCAATCACTCACCACTATTCTCGTATATTCATCTTTCTAGTTATCGAAGAGCTGAATGTATTTCGCTATTAATCGCTCATATGTATACATGGCCCCAGGGCACTAAGGAGACAGTTGTACAGGACAACTAGTCTTATTGGGGCTTAGCCCATGTTGTGGTACGTTGTGTAGCCAGTTTTTTACACACATATGCAGACGGATTCGTGGTGCTTCGAGTTTACATGACTTTTCGACGCAAATTTTTACTCTTGTGAATCCGACATAATAATGCTATAATGCGTCTCACAAAGTCTAAATGGCATATATGACAATGCTTAGCTCCAACAGTTAAACATGTAGCATTAGTACATGAAGAT
>SAYR01036046.1:0-12172 GCA_004382745.1 Argopecten irradians irradians | reverse complement strand
ATAAGTAAAAGAACAAGGTCAGAATGAATCAGAAGTTCTACTATCAGTGTAACCTGTCTGGACCAGCCATTTGTGCTATCCGGAACCCTGTCTATTCCTAATTAATTGTTGATATTTAATTATCTTTCTTAAAGATGCTCTGCCGTTGACAAATGATATTTTTTCACTATCAAAAACAGGAGCAGATGATTTCGTATTTTTCTTCATTACAAAATTTACCTTAATTTTCACCATTACCACCATTGAAAGTTCAAGTACTTCAAGTTAAAAATATAATTGCATCCCGAAAAAAATCGGTGGCAAAAATCCTACATATATGGAATGAAGTTACTGGATTCGCATGCATCAAAAGCAAAATAAATTATTTGATATTTTGTTTTGTGTTAATTAGACATACTTATACACGAATTTAAACACCAATTATGTTCAAGATGATGAGTACCTTTTTATGCTTCTGTCGGCGGTGAAGCATCTTGAAGGCTATAGGTACACAGTAATTATAACCGAGATGGTAGTGTAATTATTTAATCATGTCTATTGTTTAGATATTATAACGCAAGGTCTACCACGTGCACACGGTGTTTACTGTAGGAAAACAAGCACAGAGCTAGAAATAAAGTGAAAGTTTACGTATTCAAATCACACGGATTATTTTTTTAGTCAATTATCTGTATGAAGAGAAGCCGAACCCATGTATAGTTTTAGAAAATGACTATGTCATAATGACCGGCATCAACTGATCATCGTGTAATTAACCATATAATTTGATTCTTGGCATAACCGGAAGCGATCGTAAGTGTAGGTTAGTGCAGACGAGAACATCCCAAGAACATTCACGCAAACTAACTAACTAAACTAGCGTTACAAGCGGTAACAAAAGTCAAGATTGTTGTAATCATTCCTTTTTAAATGATATGATTCCTCTCTTTTGTGATAACATTCACATTATCAATCAATTATCGATCGGTTTTTACGAATAGTAGCCATTACATGCGGTACACTAGTGTAAAAAACGACTTCCGATCGATTAAATCCGGATCGTAATGATCGGTATTCGGTTCCACTTCTCCAAACCGAACCCTCTCTAAACCGACGGAAATTATGTGCACCGACCATGACGGTTTCGGAGGTTCCACTGTATTAATAAAGAGGAATTCATTCTCTACATGACATCCATGTTTGGTTTCTAGAGGTGATCGGTTTTGAGAAGGTTCGTTTGGGAGTTCCACTGTATTAATAAATTTTCCATTTTTTAGCCACGATCATCAAAATGGTGGGGCTATTCAAATCGCCTTTTGTCCGTGGTCCGATCGTCGTCCGTCCTTCCGTCTTCCGTCCGTCCGTCGTCGTTAACAATTCTTTGTTACCTGCATTCCTAAGAAAGTGCAGAAAGGGATCTTTCTCAAATTTCATATGTAGGTCCTTAGGGACCCTAGTGTGCATATCTGCATTTTGGACCGGATTCGGTCAAACCCAAGGGATTTGGCCGACACGCCATCCTTGGATTTTTGATAGTTGAAGTTCTGTTACGCGCGCTAATTTCTCAAAAAGGGCAAAAGGGATTTCCTCAAAATTCCATATACAGGTTCCCTAGGACCCTTAGTTGTGCATGTTGGGCATTTATGGGACCAATCGGTGAACAAGAATGGGTAGAGCAGGCGGCCACTTGATTTGGGATACCAATAGTTAAAGTTTAGTTACCGCTATTGATTTCTAAAATGTTTAAAAGGGGATCTTTGCTCAAATTCATTATATAGGTTCCCCGAGGGTCCTTGTTTTGCATTAATTGCATTTTGATCTGAATTTCGGTCAACAAGATGGCCGAAAGGCCCGGCCATCTTGGATTTTGATACGTTGAAGTTTGTTACCGCGTATTCCAAAAAGTGCAGAAGGGATCTTTCTCAAAATTTTTCATATACAGGTTCCCCTTAGGACCCTTGTTGTGTCATATTGGTCATATTTGGGACCAATTCGGTCAACAAGATGGCGACAGGCGGCCATCTTGGATTCTTAAATTAGTTGAAGTTTGTTACAGCTATTTCTCAATAAAGTGCTTGAAGAGATCTTTTCAAATTCCTATAACAGGGTTCCCCTTAGGACCCTAGTTGTTGCATATTGCATTTTGGGACCGATCGGTGAACAAGATGGCCGACAGCGGGCCCATCTTGGATTTTGATAGTTGGAAGTTTGTGTTACCGCTATTTCTTCAAAAAAGTGGCTGCTGAAGGACTTGCTCAAATTATCAATATACAGTGGTTTCCCTAGGTACCCTTGGTTGTGCATATTGCATTTTTGCGGAAACCATCGGTGAACAAGATGCCGACAGGCGGCCATCTTGGATTTTGAATAGTTGATAGTTTTGTTACCCTGCTAAATTTCTCAAAGAGAGGATGCTGAAGGGATCTTTCTCAAATTTTCATATTTACAGTTCCCCTAGAACCACTTGTTGTGCATATTGCATTTTGGGACCAATCGCGTCAAACAAGATTGCCGACAAGGCTGGCATTCTTGGATTTGATAGTTGAAGTTGTTACCGCTATTTTTCTCAAAAAAAAGTACTGAAGAATCTTCTCAAATTTCATATACCAGTTTCCCCTATTGACCCTTGTTATTGCAATGCCATTTTGGGAATGATCGGTGAAAAAATGGGCGGACAGGTGGCCATCCTTGGAATTTTTGATGGTTGAAGTTTGTTATCGCTATTTCTTAGAAAGTGCCGGATGAGTGGTAATGGTGACATATGTATAAATATGTATATATCCCTGGGCCTGGTTACTGATTTATTGCCTTTATTTACATGGTTAATTAATTACTGTGTTATTCTCTCTCGTATATGACTCAGTATCTTATGTGATATAAACAGTATGATAATGAAGCTTTATATAGTAAATGTACATACTGTATTTGTAGTAACTAACGCCCCTCCCCCTATAAACGCCCTTTCCTCTTTAGGAGAAATTGAAGGAATCATCCCTCCCCCATCCAATGGATTTAACATGTGATGTTTATCACATTGGCATGGTATAAGTATCCCATATTACATTCACTTTAGAGCCTTTCATACGTGAATCACAACGAAATAATGTGTCTCAAAGGGAAGAAATTAAAGCATATATGCATGTTATAACTATGAAAGATTAATGTGACATGAGTTTGGAGAGTTAAAATAAGGCTGATTAAAAATAAAAATTCATCAACAACTTACATTTTAGTTCCCTAATAAGCGTTTTCTTTGTTACAAGTTTTTTTAAGCTCCCTACGCCGAATACGATACAATAACACACATTTATAATGAGCACACTTACAACAAATTCATGGTTATAACATAGTGATTCTCATTCACATAATATGTCTGTGATAAGTGTATAACAATCTATGTTTATAACAAAGTGATTTTGTTGGTCCCCAGTTGGTTCATTATAACTGTGTTTTACTGTATATCTACCGTATTCGCCGTAATTAGCGCCCAGGGTGCTTAAATAATTGTAACAATAGGGGGCGCTTATTAAGGAACCATAATGTAATTATAAGTTGTGGACGAAAAATGTCATCCATATTTTAAATCTTTCTGTACTAATGGTACATTTAACTGTTAGAGTAAGCATGCATATATGCCATTTAGACTTTGAGACGCATTATTAGCATTATTATGTCGTGATTCACAGGTAAAAAATTTGCAAGTTCATGTAATATGAGATACAATGCTGATGTTACTGGCATTACATGGTAGAAAACATTGTTAAATCTAAGGGATTGACATTTATACAACTTCAACTCTTCTCCAGAAAAGGGGAGGGCACTAACAGGGGAGGGGTGCTAATTACTGCTAATACGGTAGTTGCAATTAGGATAAAAAATGCAAATTAATCCAAATTTGTACAGAAAGCGGTAAGCCTATATTGTATGTTGGAGCTAGGCCTACAAGTGCTATTACCTAATAGAGACTACTTCTATGTAATGGTCAACACAGATGAATTATGTATCAGCAATCAGTCTGAACTTGAAAGTTAATGAGGCATTAATTTTGTACATTACCGTATATGTACCAGATGACCTATACCAGTACCACAATGTTAACACAGGTCCGACAGCCTGGGGGCTCAAACCTTCTTAGAAACCAGAAATTTAATTCATGTGCACACTATATAGCTAGTCATTTACGTATCAATCAAGCAGGACTGGCCATGGCCAAGACTGTGAATTCACACATGACTGAGCCGATGTACAAAAGAAGGCACGGCTAAGGGACAATAAAACCCACAATCCATTGTCATGGTCAGAGCTATACACTTTCCTGGATCAATACACACCACTACATGTAGTACAGGTCACCAAAAATGATAGGTATCCCCAACAACATATGTATACAGCTAATCGTAACAATATACAGTGAACCCTGTCTTAGTGACCACCTCTGTATAAAGACCACTTTCTCAAGGACCCAAATGGTCAATTCCAACACAATGTGCTCTATGTATAAATTAAAGGCCACTTGGCTGTCAAGACCGTTTTCTTGTAATTGGACTCTTGGCTTACTTTTTAGAGAGGATTGATTCTAATCAACTTACTTGTGGTGACTGTCAAAGTAAATATGTGCACTGCCCTCCAAAAGTTCTCTTACAATAAATCTTTAAGAAAAATGTCACAAGTTAATAAATGATATATACTGATGCCTGTATTAAAAAGGTTAACATATTTCTGTACTTTATGTTTGTGTTTTTGTAAAACTGTACATGTAACAGAACGTTTTGAGGGCAGTGTATATTGATCCTCTGAAAAGAGGAGGGAGGAATCACATCCCTGATATCACCATGTTACACATATACATGTATTGTGTATCTTACCTCTAGCTTCAGTCCTGATGTACTGTAGCTGGGACATGGAACTGCTGACTTTAATTCCCTGTGATTTGAAGGACTGATCTGCAGCAGAGTCTACCACAAGAAGTTTTGTTTCCTCACCACCAGCCTTAATGTATCCTATCACTGCTTGGTGGGAATCTACCTCAACGTTCTTTCCATTCACTTCAATAATTCTATCTCCTTCTTTTAATCCTGCACTTTGGGCTGGAGAACCTTCGTCTATTTTACCAATAAATTGTCCGCTAGTTTTGTTCTTGTCTGCATGTAAGTTAAAACCGTAGCCCTGGAAATCTGGCCATTTTGTAATATGACATAATCTTGCTGTGGCCGTGCTATTCACACTTGGGACTTTGTTCTCCTTATTTTCCTGAATTTCTACAAAATGGAAGCAAAATATTGAAACATGGTAATTCTATAAGTGGAACAATTGGTCATACTTTTAACCTCAAGAAAGTCTACTTGGTAACCCCCTATGAAGAAATTAAAGGTTGATTTTTGCATATTTTGACTTGTTCTTTCTGATTTTTTATATTTTGAATATTAAAGAATATGGAATTGCTAAAATGACCTTAAATGAGGGGTTCAAAAAGGAAAGTCTCCCTCCAAAATAGGGAGGGTTGGCAAGCATGATTGGTCAATTTAATCTCTAACCAAGAAGTAAAGGAAAATCACAGAACTTTATAATCCTCTAATATCATGGTGGTAATTTCTAATTTGGTATATTATTCACTTTTTCATATTAAACTTCCTTTTTTTTCTCCATGTGTGCGCCTGTGTATATATAGATACTTTAAAATTTTAACTGCCCTTAGATATAAACCTTCCAAATCGAAATCAATACTTTCTTACTTTGTAAAGAGTGACTTACCGCTGCGGTCGGACTTTTTATATCGGACCTCCTCCAGACCGTTGTGTACCTGGATACCCCGAGACTTGTAATATTCGTCAGTCTCCCTGTCCACCACTAACATCTTCGTCTCATTGCCTCCAGCTTTGACCTTTCCGATGACCTCCTGGTGATCGAGTGTCTGACTCAATATTCGAACCATTGACTTCTATAATTCGGTCACCTTCCTTTAGACCTGCTGTCTCAGCGGGCGATGCCTCGTCCACGGTACCGATGAACTGACCAGTACGGTCCCTTTCAGCGTGCAAGTTAAATCCATAGCCAACAAAGTCGGGCCACTTAATCATATGGCACAGACGTGGACACAAATGGGAGGGGACATCCTCAGGAACATCATTTACAACGACAGGCTCCACGCTAACCTCTGGTTCAGGTTCACTCGCCTCCGGCTCTGGTTCTGGCACCACCTCCGGTTCTGGCACCACCTCTGGTTCTTCATCTGTTGGTGGTTCATAAGGGGGGACAATTTCGTAGTCGGTATTGACAGGTTCAGGTACAGGTTCAGGGTCCTGTTCCACCTGTGGTTCTGGCTGTTCAGGCTCATCTTCAGGTTCTGAAAAATATGAACCATACAAAATATAACTTAATGGTTCTGGAACATATAAACGAATGAACGTCCCATTAGCTTTTCTAAATATGGTCATGTACAAGTCTAGGATATAAATATATCATTTAATGGTCCTTTATATATATATATATATATATATAATTATAAACCATTTCAAATATGTTTTAATAAATTAATAACAGGCCTGTTACATACTTTCATGGTTCACCCACTTTCACAATAAGACAATACGAATGTACGGCAGCACAGCCTCCCCTTCACACTCATATAAGGCATCAACTTTCATTACATAAATATATAGGGGGTCTGTTCACAAATGTTATGACCTTATATAGCTGTTAATAGAACGTTGTTAAACCAAAGCAAATGACCAATAAACCGTAAGATGAACAATCTAAAATAAACTTAAATGATTTTGTTTGTGATATACACATAAACCATAAAAAATATGCTTTATTGGTCCTGTAAGATAAAAACAGAATATCATTAGAATGAAGCATTTAACATTAAAACTTATTTGACTAGACATACAGATTATCTTGAATGTGGGATATAAATTGTAGACATGTGCACTTTATGCTGGCTTTAATCCTTTCAAATTATTACTTCATTATAATTACATAGCTCAGAGTAAATAAAATTTTGTTATTTGATGAGTTTTTATAATTATGATTCACTGGCTACTTTAATTATCATGACCAGACAGTAACATATATAAACCTAAAGAGGAAATACCTATATACAGATGTACATTGTATTATGATTCATGTGTATACTATCTATTGATATGGGTGTGGTGTATCACAGGTCGAAACAATAGGACAGGGTGATCATTATATAAGGGACTCACCAACCGAAAAACGGATATATATGGTAAACCAATGATTTGTCAATAAATCTTGAGTTCAATAAAATCCAAATTTAATCCTCAATCATTTTTTTAAGATGTTACATTGCCGATGAATGATAATTTTCATCTATTAAAAACAGGAGCAGATATAAATTAGTGTTTTTCTTTAGAAATAAAATTTGCTTACTTTACACTATTTCTATCATTGAAAAGTTTGAGCTTCTTCTTTTACTCGATCAATTTAAAGATGCATGCTCCACCACCGACAGAGCATAAATGTTATTAATAATTTCAACAATATTTGGTGTTCAATCGTATATATGTATGTCTAATTAACACAGAAAATAATATATTTTTGTTATTTTGCCTTTGGTACATGCGCAATCAGTAATTCATTCCATAAAGGATATAGTGCCACAGAATTTTTTCGGGATGCAATTAATTATTTTTCATATTTTTAACTTGAAATAAAATTAGAAGCTCAAGCTTTTTAGTGGTGGTAATGGTGTAAAGTAAGTAATTTTTGTAACTGAAGAAAAATACTAAATCGTCTGCTCCTGCTTTTGATAGTGAAAAAAATACCATTTGTTGGCGGTGGAGCATCTTTAAAGTTTTTAAAATAATAAATTGCATCCCGAAAAAAAAAATCCACGACATTATGCCCTTTATTGCAGACTGAGAAACTAATTCCTCAGACAACAAAAATATTTAAATGTATTTTCTTCTGTTTTTTGACATACATCATTAAACTTCAATTATTGTCCAAATGATAAATATTATTTTTGCTCTGACGGCAGTGGAGTACATCTTTAATTGATTTGGTTATGATACAAACCGGCCTCTATATTATCAACTTACTGAAAAGTAAAAGCTACTGAATAAAAAGGTTTTCTTGGACCAACAGATTTTGACCAGATGATCTCTGTACATCCAATATGTTGTCCTTGAATTCTCGGACAAGGTCATCATACACATCATCGCCATAGAATTATAACCAATGAACTTTACAACCAGAATTCCAAATCAGATGACGAAGCACAGCACGTAAGCATCTAGATCTCTAGACAGTATCAAGAAATTTCTCCATTTCTATATCCAAATATCAACGGGTGATGGTATTATAATTATATCATCATAACCATCATCATTTTCATATAGTACTTAATGCGTCTAACATTCCCTCGAAACGAGTGCGAAACGCAAAACGCAAACGAAATGTTAAACGAAAACGAACGAAAACGCAAACGAAAAACGCAAACGAAAAACGAATAGCGTAAAACGAAAAACGCGTTTCGTCAAGCGCTAAACGCAAAACGAAAAACGAAAAACGTAAACGAAGTGAAAGCGTGACCGGAAGACCAGAATGAAATCATAAATGTCGATCGGGACTCCGGTAGCTTAATGATCCGGATTCTGAAAGCGATGTCTATTTTACGTTCGCAATTTTGATTTAGTACGATTTATCATTATGAAAAATATATTTTGTCTTAGAAAATATGCAATTGTTATAAATATATTACCAATAAGTATGTGATTACGTATAGTATCCAAGCATTAATACATTTTTTAACTTATAAAGCGAGATTTTAGAAATAATTATAAAACATGCATGTGTACAAATAGTCTTCAATCAATGCTAGTATCTATAAGTCTGCTCTGAATTTGTCACACATACTAGTACTGTTTTATAGAAATTATCAGTTTCAGAAAAGAAAACACTTCAGAAGAACTTCTTATTTTAGTGTAGGTATTGTGAACATGTACGTTTGACTACTGCAAGTATAAACCCTAGGTCTAGCGGTTAGGTAGTTATATATTACATGTATATATACGACTGCAGAGGAGGTCCCCGTACCCCTTACATAGATATCAATGTGGACACTCACCTGTAGCATTTAATCGACCCATTTGGAGGTCTTATATAAATTTGCTTTATAATTCACGGACAACACATGTACAACACTCTACCCCTCTCCATCCCCACTCCCCCCTCTCGATTTACCTGCTTTCCATTTGTTATTTGACAGCGGCATATTTTGATTTTGTGTCAACTTGTATCACACCTGGTCAAGTGCAGTCACCCATGAACAATGGCTCACTGATTGCCTCAGACGCGCACGGCCGCTCACATGTTTATTTAGGCTACGATGTATAATACGCATACGTGACCCCGTGCATGTACATGTACCAAAGCATACCACAAAAACAACAATGTTGTGTTATTCTAGTCATCACAGAAAACCAGCTCTATGGTGTTTTATTCCTCGTGTGTTTTGTTACATCAACATACCAATAAAATACATGATCAATCATATCAATGGCCAATACGTGTAAATACAGAGATACAGTTGAATGTACATGTATCAACTGTCAGTTCGTGTTGGACGATTATATATATATAAGTCAATTATGATTTGATATCTATTGACTTCGGTACGTTCTTAATTTCACATAAAATACCGGTATGTAAAAAAAAAAGTATTCGTTTTATGGTTGAGATATAATTAATTGTGTTATTTTATTATTAGAATAGTGTGTATCACTAGAAAATAATGTGATCCAATGCTAACAGTGATGAGTCGGATATAATTTTTTTTATAATGTATGCACCAGTGAGTTATATATATATATTATTACCAGCAGTAAGGCGTCCTGTGGCGTGAGTTCAGTCAGTTCACACCTGTCTGTAATCATTCAGTCCACTTTATCGAGCACCGCGGGTGTTACAAGTGTATATTGTACCTGTCCCCCTGTAGCACATACACGTGTATAGCTAGTACTATACAAGACCTTGCAGAAAGGTATACAAATGATCCTTACTATCAAACAATGTGTGTAGGTTACATGTATCAAATGTTATTAATGTCTAGATACAAAAGGATTTTTTTTAAATTTATTTGTGTATGTTTACTGCATTGTCCAGAACACGTAAATTTATCGGCCTACACCGTCGTTTGACTCCACTTTTAGTTAGCCAACACATGCGCAGTCAACAATTCCTAATCAAATATCAATGAATAACATCCGGTAAACGAATTGGAACGCAAACGCACGCAAACGCAAACGAACGAAAGCCAAAACGAATCAAAACGCAAACGAACGCAAACGAAATCGAATCAATACGCAAACGAACGAAAACGCGAAACGCAAACGAAAAATGCTCGACGAAACAAAACGCAAACGAAACTAAATGAAAGAAACGCAAACGAATCTAAAACGCGTTTGAGGGAATGTTAGACGCATTTAGTACTGTACTGCTTATAAATCCATCCAGGCAACTTAATTAACATTATAACTCAGCTAACTGCCAATTCGGTTATACAATCACAGCTATAATCACAGAACCCTGTCAAAAATAACTAAATGTATGACTCTGTTAACAAAGAGCACCCACATTACTGTAATACATCAGGGTTGTAATAAAGAGAGATATACCTGGGTTTGTCGGCGGCTCCATTACAGAAACTTTTACTGGACTGTGGCGCTAATTTCTGTCAGGACCACTTGTACACCTGTGAATACCAGGACACTCCCCCTTCTATCACAGGGCCGTTATAATGAGTGGTGGACCCCGCAAGGCACTATAACTAATACCAGCCCACATGCATCATCATATGTACATACATTACACCTAACATATACAGGAATGTCAAGCCCACCATATAGATATACATAAGTGAGCCTTTCACTAACATTGGTGACACTTCATTTCGCAAAAAGGTCAAAGACTTTTCTTTCTGTTCACAACAATTTGTATGTTCGATGAATGTATGATTAAAACTATTTCTCAATTTTAACCAAAGGTCTTGTTATAAACTACTAACAAATATGTATATAGATGTATAATGTAGTAAAACATGTAAACTACAGCATAATATTAATGCAAATGCCTAAATTCTGATGTACAAGTGTGTCGTGTATAATTATATATATATAGGTTATCTGTTCAAATGCTTCAGATTCTAACCAGACATTATCTGTTAACCTTTTACACAAAAATAAAAGGAAGATATATATACTGGGACACCAATGTGAAAATGGAAATCAGAGGCCTAGACAGCAGATATTTTCTAGGCAATACAAACGTATCAGAGCTTTTAATGGTTTTGTTTAATATTGCATTAATATTATACCCTACTGCTTCAATTGTTTGAGTGTTTGGAATTCAAAGTGTGAGATATATCATGTGTCTCTTTGTGCTAGGGGACTTTGCCAACTGTATTTAAGTGCTATCTCACTGAAACATACCATATCAGATACACATACAGTATATCCAAACTGGCCATAATACAGAATTACTGAACTGTAATTCTACTCAATGGATATATGTATGTTTTGTATTAATTAAGTATTATATCTCTAGTAGGTCAATTTCCACAGAAATGGTTACTAATCTTTTTATAATATATACTGTTGGAAAGTTAGATAATAATTTTTTTTTAAATATTATTATGTTAACATTTCAGACACTGGTGGTGGCACATTTGTGTATGTTTTTGCTGGTGTGTGCATGTCTCTAGATCTGGTACAGTAATGTATAGCTATGGGGTACCGGTTATGTTAGAGATTGAGGGTGCATGTGGTCTAAAATAACTTATTTTCAGTCATGCAGCCAATTAGATTCATGAATACAGTTCATACATACATACATACCGTATTGTATATACAAAATGTAAAAAGGTTCCAAAACCTAATCCAGAACAATTTCGTGTCATGATCAGTTTTGTTGGAACGAAAATGCTGTTCACTTTGAATGGCAGCACTGGTACTGTGCACATACAATTGTATAAGTTTTTGAAAAGGAAAATTATCAACTTTTCCAGCAGTAGTAACCATTTCTGTGAATAACAACTAAAAATATGAATATTGATTTGTTTCTCCAACAAACCTACCTAGATGTGGTCAATTTTTTGTCATGGCGACTTTTCCACACAAAGTTCTACTACTCTGATAGCCTACGGTGGCTGGGAGCGGACATGAAATAA
>SAYR01035995.1:1874070-1887768 GCA_004382745.1 Argopecten irradians irradians | reverse complement strand
TAATTGTTAATATCTTTAATTATTATTGTTTAACCACTTATTTAAAGGTTGTTTATCATAAAATAAAGGTTAACTACGTAATAACTTTCAAGTACATATATAATACTACCACTTAACATTGGTGATCAACACCATTTATAGTTACCTTATTAATATTGGCGTGCGAGGCTATCATGATACATCAATTTTATATGCGTACAAGGAACTTATGGACATATTACCTGGAAAAGGTTCACAAAATTACATTCATTACACGTCACTGTAAATGTCAGACGAGACCGAGACATTGAGGGCTATTGTATTTAAAATAAACAACCTAGTCATATCCTTACCAGTACCACCGCAACACACAATGATAAAAGCTATAGTATGCGTAGTTCTTACGGTAAGTATTTCCATTTAATAACCGTCGATTACAGCTTAAAATATAATATCATATATATAATTTAATATAATTTTTCGTTTGATCAGACTAGAATGTCGCCTTAATTATTTAATTGTTTTTTTACAGGTTGTTCGTTCTGATCAATTTCCATGCATCAAGTGGTCAATTCCCTCCAACAATTCCCTGGTAAATGGAGAATCCTAGAATTCAGCGATATTTCAAACTATATATGTCGGGTGAGTTTAGATATCTTTTTTATAAATCACATCTTCACATCTAATCATCTAAAGAGTCGTCGAAAAGAGTCTGATCTCTAAAACACCACCTACACATGTATACTTGTATTTACACGTACATGTATAAAGGACATTTCAATTGCTATGAATTTTTTTCTTCAATTGTATTCCTAGTAAAAATCTTTTAAACTATCATATGCACATCAAGGACGTAATCTGATTATGCCAAGAAGAAAAAAACCTAAAACCTTAAATCTCCTTAAAAAACCTTAATATTTAACTGAAAATATGTATCCTGTCAAGTAGTAATGCACTGTTTGACTAATAAAAGTAATTACTTATCAGAAATAATTTTTGCTTTACGTTGGATTGATTTTTGACATAACTCGAAAATACACTTAGTCTAGTAAAATTAAAAAACAACCCCATTGATTTGTTTGTCTTGATGAAATAAAGATATCATTAAAGATAGCTCCGTACTTTTAGCAAACTTTTACCATGCTTTTTGTACATGTTTTATTTTACTGGTATTTGTCATGTAGAATTTAAAATATTTAAAAAAACATCGTTAACTACTTTTATGAGTACTTGAGCTTGAAATGTACAATCTTGTGCAAAATTTGCTAATAGTATAAGTTAAGGATGGATGTAGTCACGAATCCTGTAAATGTTTGTCTTATAATTTCTAACGGGAAAATAAAACACAAAATTATAGTATTTTTAGGGTCATCTGACCCGAAGGGTCAGGATGACCTATAGTCGTCATGTTTTTGTCCGTCTGTGCGCCGTCCAAAGTGGCGTTAACTTTCACATTTTGAACTTCTTCTCAAAAGTTCTAACCGGTGCGATTTGGACTGAACTTGCATGAAATGATTCCTGACATGGTCCCGCCAACAGTGTTGATTATTTTCCCGGTTGATCCGAAAATCCAAGATGGCCGCCACAGTCGCATCTTGAAAATACATTTTGAACTTTCTTTCTCAAGTTCTACCTGATGCGATTTGGCTGAAACTTGCAAGAAATCGGTCCCCGACAAAGTGTTGTTATTTTTCGGGTAGATCGAAATTCCAGAGGGCTGCCATAGGCGCCATCTTCGATTTCGGATTTTGAAGCTTTCTTACTCAAGTTTCTACCTGTGCGATTTGGCTGAAACTTGCATGAAATGAATCCTGAAAAAGTATTTTTACTTTTCGGGTCGATCCTTAAATCCACAAGATGGTCGACACAGCCGCCATCTTGAAACACATTTTGAACCCTCTTGTCAAGTTCTACAGGTGCGATTTGGCTGAAACTTGCATAAAATGATCCTAACAAAGTCCCGACCAAAGTGTTGTTATTTTTTCGTGTAGATCTGAAATAAAAAAAATAGCCGCCACCTTGAAAACACATGTTTGAATTTCTCAATTCTACACTGTGCGATTTGGCTGAAACTTGCATGAAAATGATCCTGACATGGTCCCGCAAAATTTTTATTACATCTCTGGTTGATCCCAAATCGAAGATTTGCTACCAATGACACTATATCTAACTAATTCCTATATGATTATTTGCCAAGTAGTCAAATGAACCGTTACAGCCCTTGGGCCTCTTGTTTACAAATGCTGTTATTTCAAACAAACCTTCTATACGTCATTAATCATGTTTGGCATACTCCACCTTTTAAAATCAATGAATAAGCAAAAAATGAAAATCCCTGTCAGTTTCACAATATTTGCATATGATTATACTTAATGATAATATCTTTTTTTCAAATATCATGGGGTCCTCGATCAAATTTTTAATAATTTTGCAAGTTTGTGGTCCTTAGATGGGTCATATCAGAATATTAAAAAAAAACAAGCGCAAACACATCATTTCCTCAGCATTTGATGTGTTTTGTGTGATCACATCTGTTTTATTTTTTTATTTTCTACGTAGTATGGTATTTTAAGGAAATCCGAATGGC
Source organism: Argopecten irradians irradians (assembly GCA_004382745.1). Taxonomy (NCBI): domain Eukaryota; kingdom Metazoa; phylum Mollusca; class Bivalvia; order Pectinida; family Pectinidae; genus Argopecten; species Argopecten irradians. The sequence goes on along the minus strand of SAYR01035995.1, from coordinate 1,885,202 downwards.
GATTTTTAGAATTTCTGTCCGGACGGATCCCTTTATAATTTTCAACCGTCACTTGCAGTGTTTGAAAATCCATTCCTATTTTACGACAGGAAAAGCTTTTACCTCAGCGGTGTCATCTTAATTTTCATTCTTATTGTTTTTAATGGTTTTAGAAATTTGATAGTACATATGGCAACCTGTCATATGTTGAAAAAATTTATCCAAGTGGATGTCGTAGTGTATCGAAAACCATTCTCGCGGGAGCTTCCGTTTTAAACATCTCATGCAAAACGCCGTCGGTTTTAAAAGTATGGACCTATCTTAAATGCTCACAAGGTATATTTTATTCTTTTAATATTTTTGAAATTAGCATATATTTGATGTTTTACTAGAAAATGTTTTATATGACAGAGAACCCAGTGTGGATTTGAAACACTGTTGTGAGTTAAGACCAATGCCATGCCTTCGTTCCTCCGTGTCAAAGATGCGCCCGAGTTGTCATACCAAGTAAGTTAATCTTTATGCTTGAATAACCAAATTATCAATATAAATTGTATCATCTTGATATCCTTGATACAGTGATATGGGGAAGACACAACAAGAGCTTGACTGCATCCCACCCAACACGCAATCTCGCACTTCACACACGCTACACACCGCATACCATGTGGGAACGATCCTAACATGACACTGCGCTTAATAGAGGTTAATTCTATCAAAACCAAAACTTGCAGTTTGGGATTACACTTTATCAAATTAATTCTACTAAAATAAGATTTACCAGCTATACAGCATAACGACATATATACATACAACATTGTAAGTGAGTGAAATATATATACCGTGTTGGAGCCTCTGATTCCGATATCTTACCAACCCGACCTCTAGAAACTCTATCACGACAGTCTTTTCTTACAAACTTAGTACAATAACTTCTCATAAGTGAAATAGTTATGTTATAAATGAAAATGTAGAATCTGCAGGAATATAATATCATTGCTTAAAAAATGTCAATTTGCGTAATTTCTTTCCTCTCATACAGCTCCATGCGAAGATAATGACATGCAAGCATCAAATCCTCTATCCCATTCTATACCGAATTTGCGACATAATGCACAGTGCCAGATGTGCTTAACAACAGATTACGGTTGACTAAATTGATTCCTCTAAGTGTGCTCTGCATGGGTTGGTTTTCGAGTGAATGACTAGTACCGCACGTTAATCGAAGCTAAACATCCATTTACATTATCCACCCGAATAATAATTTTGTATATTATTGGCCGATATTTTCTTAAGTTAAGTAAGTACTTGGCCATGCATAATCTCGAGTGATATGTAACTTATCGTAATGAATTCATGATAATATGCAATAAAAAAGGATAAATATTATCCACTATTTGTTTTGAAAATGCATAAACACCCCAGACAAAAATGGTCTGATATACAGATGTAATATTAATAAGTATATCTATAAGGGACATGTTACGTTTAGTTTATGAGTGTGCCGTTAAGTCATGCCGTGTTTTGTGTATTAGAACAGGATATGCTTTCTGTTGGATGAACGACGTATAAAGTAGATAAAAAATCCCTATTATAAGGATTCAGGTGTATTACAAACATCGCCCTAATTATGCAAAATAACTTAGTGGTTGAATAATTTATCGATTTAACATCTCAGTGCTATAGGTTCACGAACATATGCCGGTCCTTGTGGTTAATTCGATGTTGGTAGCTTTATCGAAATAGGATTAGCTTTTAAGGCATAATGAGTAAAGTTGCTTTCTTGATGTTGTATATTTATAAAAAAAATAGGGTCGTTTGTTCAGGCAAAACGTTTTGGTCTTATTATTTACTTTAAAGTGGCAGATGACTGAAGGAAGCGATATAACAGTTAAAATGAAAGTGAAGTAAAAACATATTTACTAAACGACGTAACATTACAATGAATATGAAATGATAATATTTATATTTGCAAACAATAACAAGATTAAAAGTAAAGTAACAAGATTAACGTTATAAATGTCATAACAGTATTAAAAAGTGACGAAATAGTATTTATATTAACAGACGATATGATAGTTATAATAATGTAAGAAAAACAGCCCAGTTTTCAGTCCAGTGCCTAAACAAGAAAATACCCTGTCAGTAAAAATAGATTTAGCTGGTGTGTTTTGACCCCGTCAGTAAATATAGATTTAGATTGGTGAGTTTTGGCCCTGTCAGTTAATATAGTTCAGACTGGTGTGTTTGGCCCTGTCAGTAAATGTAGATTTAGACTGGTGTGTTTTGGCCCTGTCAGTAAATGTAGATTTAGACTGTGGTGTGTTTTGGCCCAGTCAGTAAATATAAAATGAGACTGGTGTGTTTTTGCCCTGTCAGTTAATATAAATTTAGCCTGGTGTGTTGTATATGTACAATACCAAAAACAGGGATAGAACATATGCCAATAAAGCGCGTAAAACTCACTAAGGATAGCACCTTAACCGGGAAATTTAAACATTTTTTGGTGGTACATTTTGATTTTATCTCTGCAAGGTTAACAATATATTCATACAATCTTGTTTGTTTCATACGTTTATATTCATACAATTCAATCTTGTTTGTAATTGATAGCCCAAAAAGAAACGATAACGCTGTTGTTTGTAACGTCGCTTCATCAAAATCATTTCAAAAGTCCAAGTGTTATGTAACTGGTGTTAACCAATCACACAGAGCATGAGTAGATTTATAAAACTTAACGTCAATGAAGTTCCTTCTAACATTTCGAAAGAGATCGATGGTGTGGTTTGATTTAAAAGTTATAAACCACAAACATAGCATAAATTTACTTAAAGTTGTATGGTCTATCACTTTCGCTCTTTTTGTCATAGTGAAAACTGTTTAAGTGTTATACACATTTTTCCCCGTCTGTCCGAGGTTTAAACTTTCTACTTTTACCACTTTTTATAAAGTTGCAGCACTGAAAGTATTTTTAAATATTGAAGTAAAAAAATCTTTTTAACGTGTACACGTCAAAAATAAACTCGAAAGATGCCGAATCATTCCGAACTCTTCCGAACATCGTCGCGACAATCTCGAAGTAACACGAGAGTTGTGAAACCAAATGTCAACATTTTTTTTCATAAACAAAACATGCGGTCGACCTCAGCAGACTGGATATACAAAGAAAATAATGCTTGCACATTACAATATTTGATACACACAATATTGAATTACGGCAATGTGTGAATTAGATGTTTCAAATACTCTCTCTGTGGACATATACCAGCACGATTTGCTCATATTAGCCAGAAGGAAAACGTAAACAAACACATGTGCGCTTACGCTAGTTACCTTGATCACCACGTGCAGGACGTGTAGACATAAGTCACGTGGTACGATTCGGAATGCCGACAAAAGCCGAAGGTACTGAACATGGCGGTGATTGAAGGCGCTGTATTCAAAACCAGGAATATATGATCCCCAGATTTCGGCGCTCTTATAGGCCGACATATTCTTTTGGGGAGCTTAATCAATAAGTTACATGTGCATGTTCAAATATCAAAAGTTTAAGCAATGTATCGTTACAGTGAAAATTACCAGAAATACAACTTTAAAGATTAACTTACGCCATGACATAACTCCACACATTTAGGGAGTGCGTTGGTTGCTTCGCTGTCATATAATCTAAAAATTGGATAATCTGCTAATGTTCTCATCAATATTCTGTTGCGAATAAGAAATGTGAAGTAAACACTGCCGTTACCAATGCTAATTCTCTGAAAAACATACACACAATTTAAACAAAAATACAAACACCAACCAACTACATCAGAATTCATTTTCTACAGAATATAGAATAAAAGATTTATAATGTTAAGATTAATAAAGTCTAGATTCTAATAAAACACATGAAAAACCCATTTGGTTGTACTTCTCTTTGTCATTTGCATTACTAGTATATATGTTATATGATGAAATAGCTTGAGATTTGAGATTTATGCATCCTATGGTAATTTCAAACTTATTTTATGTGATATAATTTGTAATGGTTTATAAATGCACTTAATTTATCTGTCTTAACTAAAAAGTGAAACTGTGCTTTGCTAACAAGATGGTCGTGTATGTGACAAGCCTTTGTTTAACATGTAATCCATCTTTAATAAAGTTTATTCTTATTATTAACACTGATCACCACCCCCTATATCTGACGACGTGTTGAAATCTTTGCACTCCGTGAAAATGCCCATAGTTTATCTGGGATCTCCATGTGGGCTACAGCAAAAGGTTCGGTTTGACATAAATTTACAATCACTAGAAGAAGAAGAGAAAATATTTGCCAAACGGAGACAAGCATGTAGAAACATCATCGATAACACTGAAGTGAAATACGTATACTAGGCAGTTGATGCGTTGGATACAAATCAGAGGGAAACTCCGACGGAGGTAACACAGAGGGCAGAATGTACTAGATACTAGGTAGGTAAACCATCCTTAAACATTGCAGAGTTCCATTTATTATGATTCCAACCTATAAGAAGGAATTCCATATGTATCACAGAAATCACAATAGCGTAGATTTTCTTAAACGGATCTGACACCCAGGCCCGAGTTCCGTTTAGGTAAATGGATCTAGTGATTTTACTATGAGTACATGTTCATGAAGGCTCCAAGTTAGATCCCTGTAATGCAAGTGTGAGCGTAAACGGAACACGAGTCTGGCTCCTAGTTTAAGGAAACTCGGGTCGGGTAACTATAAAGTAATTTCATATACATTTTCTTGTTTCTGAAGACCCAAAAGCCGATTCTTGTAATAAATAGATAACTTATTTAATACCCATAAAGATCGTTTAAAAATGTGTATGTAAACGTGTGGTTCCTAGTTATATATAATCTTAAACAGAACTCGGGTCTGGGTGTGAGATCCGTTAAAGAGCTGTATTTGAGAGTGATTTTACTTGGTTATTTACATAATAACCATACTACTCTTAACAGGTCGATTACTGCATACACTTTTCATTCTTGTTTTTCTTTTTTCATTTTCCCTTGACCCTGTCATTGCCTAATTTAGATATATATTTCTAGCCAATTCAAATATTATTTTTCAATATCCTTCCTCTTTACTAGAATATCCCGCCCCTCTCCTTCTCTAAACTCATTTGTCTTTGTATTCTTCTCATACAGTACTCCATTTCTTTGGACATTTCTCTTGTTTCTCAGTGTATGCATATGTTGTGTATTTGTGTTGGTGTGTCTGTATGTGTAATACAATAACGATAACAATAATATTAATGGTGACATGATGTTGATGATGGTGATGATGACGAATGATGATGCATTATGCGAGATTGATTGTTTTAAATTTTTGTTATATGTATATGCAGACAATTACAAAAATATATTCATGCGTATTATTAATCTTTTCACATAAAATGTTAATTATCCATTAGGTTGTTTATACTAGACAGAATGGGGAAGATTCGTATGGAGATTTTTTGTCCATTTTTTAGACGTTAGTATTTTTTATTGTAATTGTTTTGGCAGATATTTTACACGTATGGTAGTTTGACCAAGCTTTCCCGTCAGTTAGGACTGAAGTCTGTTGCGGGTTCCTAGTTCCGCTTAACTTAAACGGATCTGTGAACCAGACCCGAGTTCCGTTTAACTTAAACGGAACTATGAACCAGACCCGAGTTCCGTTTATGATACGTTTTCCGGTATTAGAGATTCTTATAAACAACAAAAAGGTTTGAATAATACACGAATTGTAATTGGAGATTTCAGGAATAAGTAAACGTATAGATATTTGCATGTATATGTATGCGTTGTGTATGTAGACAATATATCAGAAATGCGTATATATTGGAAATGAATAAATTGCAGTGTTAAGTTCCAATAATGGTTTCCGTTTCCTAAAATTAATTTCAAACAATTTTTTTTCCTTGTAATTCCTTTTTAACACTTAACTGATAAGTGTTTCTTTATCAAAATGTAAAAATGGGGATTGTAGGTAGTTTGACTTTGCAACTGATTAAAATACAGATATTCTGTCCCCTCGCCAAAGTCTTTAAAATTGGTAGTTCCTGCTCCTGCTTAGCGCTCAGCATATGGGAGTGGGACGACTGGTTCGCCCGTTGTCAGTATAATATGACCGGGTGGGGTGTGTTGCTTGGTGTCTTCGATGGCATGCTTCAGTGATATAGCACTATAAAAAGGGCAACAGTCCCACTATACAAAAAGACGCAACATGAATATACCGCAGTCTCCCAAAACACGCACCTTGCACAACATACACGCAACGCACCGCACACATGGGAGGCCGTCCTTATATGACCATAGCTGTTAATAGGACGTTAATTAATCAAACAAACAAATAAACAAACAAACAAAATACAGATCCTGTATTATGTCTACGTTTGATGAGTTGATCTTACAACATCCCATTAGGGGTCACGTTCTGGTTACTTTTGGAAACGGTCACTCAAATTTCTGCCGCCAGAATCTTGGCTGGAGACGGAATAGTTTGAAAAAGCTGTCAGAATTATTTGCCTGTATGTAGTAGTCATCACAGCAAATCTACATGCATATGTATACCGAGACGAAATGAGGTTAGCCATTGATGTAGCTTGGTGTAGAAAATGTGTTTGATGTGAAGTACAGGTGGTATAAAGGTCATCCGAACATGACCCCATATGGGATGTTGTCAGATCTTCTATAAAACGGAGAGGTTATAAGGATTTGTATTTTAATCAGATTGGAAATTATTTGTGACTTTAATATGGTATATTATTTTAACTTGGAACCATTGTAACTTTGTACTAATACCCTGGCTAGTGTTATACGACATTTTCTACTATTTCGGAAGAATCTTTATCGTTTAAAAGAGAATAATTGAATTTCCATAGACCTTTTCCATTTTTAAAATCGCAAGATTTCTTAGATGGGGGCAAAGTGATCAGTTCTGTAACCAGGTTCGATATATAACTTTGTTATTGAACATAACATTTTTTTCTGAAATGAGAAAAAGTAATTTGTGGTCTGAGTGACTGTTTTATTAAGATAATTATCTGTAGTAATGCAACAATCTTCCCCCCGGATGTGTGCGATATATATGACGTTTAACGTCTTATTAAAAGTCAGGGGCATTCGTGTTTTGAGGTTTGTTTTGTAATAGTGACAATCTTGCTCTTTTTGTAGTGCAATCTCACGGAAGCATGCCGCAGAATAAACATAACATAACAAACACTGACAATGGGGAAACCAGTCGTCCCACTCACTTTATGCTGACCGGTGGCTCTGCAGGTAGGTCGTAAGTATTGTATCTGCTGCCCTTATTGCATGATCTTAAAAGGCGACTAAATTCATAATTTTAACATTTCTCGTCTTCGTAATCAACCTTTTTTCTTCCTAACGTCTCCCTCGACACCACCTGGCTCTTGGCCTTCTGTTAAGCGCTCGCCGCTGTGAGATAGGCTCTGGGTTCCCTGGCCGAGACACATCATAATCGATAGAATTGGTAGTGTCTGCTCTTGCTTGGTGCTCAGCATAGGCGTTGCTACCAGGTAGGGCGTTAGAATTGTACCTGCTGCCCCTATTGCATGATCGTAAAAGGCGACTAAATTTAGGATCTTATCTTTTCTATTCTTCCTAATTGACTTTATCCTTCCTAATGCCTCCCTTGGCACCGCCTCACTTTTGGCCTTGAGTTGAGCGTTCGCCCCTGTGAGGAAGGCTCTGGGTTCTGTCCCCTGGCCGAGACACACCAAAGTCTATAAAAGTGGTAGTTTCTGCTCCTGCTTAGCGCTCGGCAAAAAGGGAGTGGGACGACTGATTCGCCCGTTGTCAGTATAATGTGACCGGGTGGGGTGTGTTGCTTGGTGTCTTCGGCGGCATGCTCCAGTGATATAGCACTATAAAAAGGGTAAAAGTTCCACTATACAAGAAGACACAACATGAATATACCGCAGTCTCCCGAAACACGCACCTCGCACAACATACACGCAACACACCGCATACATGGGAGGCCGTCCTTACATGACCATAGCTGTTAATAGGACGTTAATTAATCAAACAAACAAAGTGCTCAGCATACAGGTAGTAGGACGACTGGTTCGCCCGTTTTCAATAAAAAGTGACCGGGTGGGGTATCATGTTGCGTGGTGTCTTCGGCGGCATGCTTCAGTGATATAGCACTATAAAAAAGGGCAACAGTTCCACGATACAAGAAGACACAACTCGAACATACCACAGTTTCCCAAAACACGAACTGCACACTATATACACGCTACAAACCGCATACATAGGAGGCCGTCCTTACACGACTCTGGCTGTTAATAGGACTTTGATAAGTCAAATAAACAAATAAATTATGTTAACCGGAAACTACCACTTGTTAACACTTGTCTCGACCAGATGACAGAACCCAGAGCCTTCCTCGCTGCGTCGAGCGCTCAACTGAAGGCCGATGTCAAGGAGACGTTAGGAAGAAGGAAGTCAGTTAGGAAGAAGAGAAAAGATAATACCCTAAATTTTGTCGCCTTTTACCATCATGGAATAGGGGCAACATGTAAAAATAGTGCAGACGCGGTGTTCTTCCTTATATGAAAATATTGAATTTGGCTGCGGAACTTCAAAGATAATTTTCTGATAAAAAAAACACTATATGATATGCTAATTAGTTGTATTTCGACCGGAAGGAGTAACACCACTATTTTGTCAATTTCCTCGTCCTTTAATAGCTGTTAGTATTGTATTTTCGATTTCAAAGAAAGATTTCTGCCAAGTACCACTTATGTTATTCTCAACAACCAGTTGGATATTTTTCGACACAGGTATCTGCACTTGCGGGTAGGTATTGATTGTGACGTCATGTGTTTGGGAGCGCAACGTCATACGTTTCGGAGAAAACGACGCGAATTGCGCTCACAAAATAATGACGTAACAATCGATACCTACCCGCAAGGGAGCAACTCTGTAATATGCGAAGACGTAATTAAATACAGCTGCGTTGGTAACTACTTCTGAGTATCTTGCTCTCTGATATCGATCACAATTTCACAGTTGCTTACATTAACTTAAGGTTATTGATAGAAGGGAAGGAAATAAATGATAAGTTTGCTGTTTGAAGACGAATCATTCGGAAGTGATTCAATATGTCATCATATTTTCCTACTGCCGGAACACTTCGTAAGACAATGATGAGAATGTATCCGATGATTAACGGCCACCTAGGATATAAATTTGTGTAGCACGCGTAAGTTTGGTATACCCAGGACGGACAAGACGACAGCAGATAACATTCGGTAAGAAAGATCAACATATGCACTATACTATAAAGGTAAGATTATATTAGACTGAAGAAATCATCTGAATATTATGAGCGAGTTCGATCACTGACTAATGATTATGGCCATGCTGTTCTATTCATTGAGATTAAACATGCGTGTAAGCCACAACCAATCACTGCCATGTTTTCAAAAAATGACGCATGCACAAAAGAAGCTTAGTTAACGTTGAACGACTAAAGGAAATCGTTTATGTGCAATGTGCACCACGTGAAACTAAAGTAAGTTCGATCACACTTTAGTTTCACTACGCTGACTATAGCTTGTGATCGAACTCGCTCTATATATCAATCAGCTCTAGCTTTTGTGGCTGTGCGGATGAGTGTCGGTACTGTGTATAAATAAGCAACCATGAGCGTTGCCCACTCTTGGATGAGTGACCGCTTCGTTGGTTCGGGCCCAGGTCTCGGCGCGTTATATTTGGTAGCAGCTATAATATAATAAGTTTTATTTCATAAGATACTGATATAGACTTACAGCTATTCGTGTGTGTCCCAGGTCTAAACGTATATGTACTATCAGTTATCAGTGCCATGCGATAGCTGGCCAGGTCTGTACATAATAGTCTGGGTTATAGGTATAGGTTTCTCGTTGTTGTGTAATGGTATGTGGTGTCTGAACATCTTATATGTAATGTTAATTGTGAAACTGGTCAGTATTAATTGGTTCAGCGTGTTACTTATGTTATACAGTAGCTATCCATGTATCAGATGTTTCAGGTGTTGGATATCATGGCCAAATACTGATTCTCATGCTCTCGTTGTTATGTATAAATAGAGCTGACCAGTTATTGTAGAAGTGAGAGGGAGAAACATAGAGGAGCACACACCTTGTGTGTGGTCCCATTTTGGGCCACATGTATCAACAATGACTCTATGTAAAGTACAGCAGAATAAAATGTGAAGCAAAACATCGGAGTCAATCGTCATTTCAGTGACAACTCTACGATCCACTATATAACGACTTCATAAAACAAGATTCAAAAACCATTTTATTATACTGGCGCTGTGACGTTCGATGGGACCTGGGTTCAGCAGAAGGGCACCACTTTATGAATACCAGACCATTGGACACTTCGCGGAGCTACTCCACTAAATGATCACCAGCTACAAACAACACATCAACAAGTTTTCGACCAGCAGCCATATTCCATTCCATTCTACGATCATCAGTGCCACAAGAACACAGAACACACTTACAATAAGAATCTTCAAGGAACCAACGCTAATGACCACAACCACCATACACCAATCAGTAAGAAGACGAAGAACGAAGAAAGAAGAAAGAAAATGAACTCTGTATAATAATTGTGATTTCTTAAAAAAAATTGCACATTGATCAGTGTTTTGAGATATTGGAATTTAGTGTTCGGTAATGTATTATGTTTATTTTTTTTTCTAAATCTATATTTACATCTTTTCTTAATTCTTAATTTGTTCTTCGTCTAATTCTTACAAGATCTCAATTTAACGTTACTATTTACTACAGGTTTTAAAAACAATGTAAAACTAAGTTTATTATTTGTACACACCCCCAAAAGGATGATAGTTGTTCTAAGCAAATATTTATCCAATAATGTAGTGCAATACATACTATTCTAAATTCTGTATGTTTACTATACACTCCTTCATTTTACTTCACCAAGTTGTTATTACAATAATTCTGTAATTTATAATTATTGTAATATCATTTTTTTTTCCTGAACTTAGATTTTTGTTAAAGTTATATTATGTTAAACTAATTATATTGATATGTTCATGACTTGTGCTATTCGTTTTCATCATTCTCAGAGAAGGTTCCTTAACATCCTTTTTGTTTTAAACTATTTTT
>SAYR01035995.1:1845861-1873969 GCA_004382745.1 Argopecten irradians irradians | reverse complement strand
ACACTTACAATAAGAATCTTCAAGGAACCAACGCTAATGACCACAACCACCATACACCAATCAGTAAGAAGACGAAGAACGAAGAAAGAAGAAAGAAAATGAACTCTGTATAATAATTGTGATTTCTTAAAAAAAATTGCACATTGATCAGTGTTTTGAGATATTGGAATTTAGTGTTCGGTAATGTATTATGTTTATTTTTTTTTCTAAATCTATATTTACATCTTTTCTTAATTCTTAATTTGTTCTTCGTCTAATTCTTACAAGATCTCAATTTAACGTTACTTTTTACTACAGATTTTAAAAACAATGTAAAACCAAGTTTATTATTTGTACACACACGCAAAAGGATGATAGTTGTTCTAAGCAAATGTTTATCTAATAATGTAGTGTAATACATACTATTCTAAATTCTGTATGTTTACTATACACTCCTTCATTTTACTTCACCAAGTTGTTATTTCAGTAATTCTGTAATTTATATTTTTAGTGGTATTATTTTTTTCCTGAACTTAGATTTTAGAGTTATATTATGTTAAACTTATTATATTGATATGTTCATGACTTGTGCTCTTCATTTTCATCATTCTCAGAGAAGGTTCCTTAACATACTTTTTGTTTTAAACTATTTTTTATTGACACAAATACAATTTCATAATATAAAACATATATTTAAACGTCTGGAAATGTTCTGCTGACATGGTCTAACATGCAGTTTTAAAAGTAATTGGAACTTCCAGTATGTCTGAGAACAATAGGGTGGTGAGCTAATTCATTAAGGCACATTTTCTCGATATTAATGACATATTTACGTTTATGTATATTATTTCACGTTGGGAGGAATACCCGATGCAGTTTAATGCCGGGCACAAACAAGTTTTTTATGTTTCTCTCAACGTTTACATGCACACACAAATACACAACATGGAACTTTCTTTGTAAGATGATTTTCATTTCATTTTATTGATTATAAGATCTTAGCCTGATAGGAGTGCAAGATTTCACGGCTTGATTGTTAAGACGGCATGACGTCAGCACAAGCATTTTTTTTCTTTTCATTAACTCCATTTTTATATAGCACAAGTTTGAACAGTACTAGTTCAGGTTAATCATTTTTTTATCCTTTTTGGATTTATGAACTAAATGAAATTTCTATGCTAATGAACTCTATCATCCATTATTTTACAAAATCATGATATTTAAACATTCTTAAAAATTACTATTAGTCTAAGATATTTGAAATACAATACAACAAAATTCTGTACATATGTTGTTACTCTGAGCAAATGTACAATTACTTTTTTATAGCATTTTCATTTTTACTGGTTGGTTAATACTTAAATATCATTCACAATACATTTGTAACCATGCACTTGGTAATTTCTATATATTGGTCATTTTATAATTGATTTATCAACTAACGTTTAACAGATATACAAAACACTGTGCCCAGGTCAAATTATTCAATTAATTATATTGCATCATGTACATTTATAACTGATAACTAACAAGAAACATATTATGTTCTAATGTAGCTACACACTGTAATATAAATACCTATGATTAATTAGAGAATATTTTTCCACTTTATTAATAGTACAGATTTTCTTAAAGCAATGTAACAATTTATTACTAAATTTTTATATACTCTGTGACTTATCCATGTTGATGCTGTTGTACTATAATTTTTCATATGGAAGTTCTTTTAACATTTTATATTGTAACATTAATACATATGATATTCATATTCACTTAAACATAATGTAAGATATACAAACACTTTAACTTAGAATAATTTGGGGAATGCCCAATGCAGTTTTATGCTGGGTTCACATAAGTTGAAATATGTTCCTCTTGCGTTATTTACACAACTTTGCTACATTTATTACTTGCACAACAACAAAGAACTTCCTGTGAATGGTATCATTACATTAATTGTTTACCAGTCTTAGTCTAATTAAAGACGAGACATCATGCTAGTGTTTTAAAACGATATGGCGTTGACCTAGCGCTATTCATTTGCTTTCATTTTCATTTTAATAACAGCATAATTATCATGAATATGTCGAAGTCCTGTAATTGTTTTTGTATTTTGCTTACACAAACTCTAGCTACAAATATAGAATCAGTTCTTGTACGTTCTTCAAGTTGATTTACATTGTACATCATTTATAATTATTAAGTACATAATATATAATTATCAAGCTTTATATAAATTCTTCATATGAATTCTTCAAAAACCATTTTGTTATACACCGTGTCTCTCATTGTGCAAAACTGTCCACGTTCAAAGCGGCGACATGAAACAGGAACGAAACATCATTGATTGTTTGGACCGAAAAAAATATTAAATGAATTATATACTACATTGCATCTGCAATATACACCTGTACACTACTAAATAATACGGTAATAATATGTTTCATACGCTAGATAACAATAACTGTTATGTCAAAGTATTTTCATGATTTGTCGTGATTGTTATTTTAGGTGAGGAAATAGACTTTGTTCGTCAACATGAATTCCAAATATCTTCAGGTCTGTAAACGGATCATTTCTGATCCGCTCCTGCAATCAGGGATGAATCTTGGATTAAATTTGAAGGTCTTTGAGGCCATAAACGCTAATAAAGAACCTTGCGACATCTCAACCCTTGCACATATCACTAAACTGAAGGAACTGTAAGTATATAATGTAATGTACATGTTGAAATAAATTAAGTTATATTTATTTTGTTATGCAGAGCATATTCCAGTGAAGGAACAGTAAGTGCATGCATCATACCATTTTGTTTAAAACGACGACTGCAATTATTATTTTTATAAATTGTGTGTATCCGTGCCTATTTAGCGCATTTAATACCATACATACAATGTGCCAATAAACATATTAAAACCTGTTTTGCAATATACAGTGCTACTGATAGAGAATTTCAAAACATTTTCTTCATTTATAATCGGTTGTAAATAGTACGAATACAGATTTCTGCCTACTGCATGTTTTTGTTATTACCAACAAAAAGAGTTATTAGCTGAGTTGAAGGTGGCACACAGCCAACAAAAAATATTTTATCAATTCAAAGCAAGAGCAGGCGACATTTTTTTTCTCTATCTATATGTTTCTATGCATATTTCGTCTATGATTGAACATATTTGAGACTAGTGTCTTGACTAAATATATAATCGAGCATTAACATATATGATTATGTTTATGTCCCCCAAACGAAGTGGGGAGACATATTGCTTTTGCTCGGGTTCTTCGTATTATTATTTCTTCTACTTTTTTTCCATCGGAATGGTTTCCGACACTTTGCTCAGAAACTACTAGGCCGATATCATGAAACTTTGTAGACTCCATAGAGTGTGGGATGGTGCATAAAGGTTTTTTTCGAAACCAGAAGTCCAAGATGGCCGCCAGGGCCTCTTCCTGTTTTCAGGTTTTGGTCTCCGATATCAATGAAAATTGGTCTATAGGGGTTTTAAGGGATAGCGAACAAAATGCAATTTTTTTCGTATAGATTTTGATATTCCATGATGGCCGCTTGCCCACTTCCTGTTTTCAGGTTTCGGTCTCTGATCTCAATGAAAATTGGTCTAAAGCGGTATTAAGGGATGGCGAACAACATGCAAACAATTTTATAAAGTTTGTTTGTTTGTTTGATTATTTTAACGTACTATTAACAGCCAGGGTCATGTAAGGACGTCCTCCCATGCATGCAATGTGTAGCCTTTGTGAAGTGCGAGGTGCGTGTTTTGGGAGACTGCGGTATGTTCGTGTAGTGTCTTCTTGTATAGTGGAACTGTTGCCCTTTTTATAGTGCTACTAGTATTATAGAATAACATGCATACATTTTCGTAAAGATTTTAGTACTCCAAGATGGCCGCTTAGCCTCTTCCTGTTTTCATGTTTCGGTCTTGGATCTCAATGAAGATTAGTCTTTGGGGGTTTCATGGGATGGTGAACAACATGCATACATTTTCGTTAAGGTTTTGAAATTCCAAGAAAGGCGCTGGCCTACTTCCCTTTTTCAGGTTTCAGTCTCTGATCTCAATGAAATTTTGTCTATAGGGTTTCAAAGGATGGCGAACAACATGCATACATGTTCGTAAAGATTTCGTCATTCCAAGATAGCTGCTGGCTTATTTCCTGTTCTTCAGGTGTCAGTCTCTGATTTCAATGAAAATTAGTATATAGGGGTATTAAGGAATGCTGATCACCAGGATAAAAATTTTGAAAGATTGTCGCTGAGCCAACTGCCTGTTTTCAAATTTTCTTCTGCAATTCATTGAAAATTGTTAAATGAGGGATGCCATACAGTCATGATTACTGCCAAACCAATTCCTCTGAAATTAGCCTTGTATTAGGTATATACATTTTAGGAGACCCTGAATTCCAATTTAAAAGCACATCAAAATTTGTCCTAAGATGTCCATATGCTCTGCAGCTGCATTCTTGATTTGTTGCAGGTTGGGATGGGGAGGGGTCGTTTTGAGGACTACAAATGTATGCAATGGTGTCCGTTACAATGAGTACTTGTTTTTATCAAACTGGTATTTATTGAATAAATCTCATTTATTGTAAAAAAAAATAACTGAATTTTGATCCATATTTGAATGTAATGAATGATGTACCAGCATAAAAGCCCTCTCTTCATGTAATACATGTATATAACAACCGAATAAAACATGCAGAGACATAAAAAATACACGTGTTAAAAGTTTAGGCAATAATTTAGCTGTTTTGTCTTAGCAATTTATAACTCAAAATATAGATTAAACAGAAAAGTAGAACTCTAATCTCAGATCATGATGTTCGACTAAAACAAAATTATGATTAAAAGAAATCTCATTATTTTCACATCGATATTGCAGAAATTGCCATTATTACTTGAACAAGTGATAGTAGAACTCAGAAAAAATAAGATCGAATTATCCAAAGGAATCTGCTTTATATTTCAAGTTAGTTTTAGTCGGCACATTTCTTTTCTTTTACTTTATTTAGTATGATATCGCTACAATGGTCAATATATAGTAAAGAGAATACTTAGATTACATGTAGTCCCTGTTCGCCGATTAAATCAGATTTCTGATTTTGGTATCATTTGCGTGCATTTATACACAAATGTGCAATAGGCCTACAATACGTGGACGCCTTATATTTCATGCATTAAAAAAAACCGTGAATTTTCTTGATCTTGTCTATAGACAAATTTCAATCTTAGGTATGCTTTAAGAGATTTTTCTACATTTACAGCTCACAAAATAGTCACACTTTTTAATATCACCATTTTCAATCACTATTTTTGCACAGTGCTTAAACATTTTGACTTTGTTTAATTTCCTTAATTGTTCTTATAAAAATGGCAAGTGTTGCTTGCTTATAAAAGATCAGGTTTTCTCGAGAGATTTTATCACATGTTCTCGAATTTGTGACTGGAGTCTTGATTTTGTTTCAGTTTTGAATCCAGATTCTAACAAACTATTCACAGCTTTTGTAACTGATGACAGCTTTTATTTCTCGATGCAGGGACCATCTATGTCTGTAACGCGTTTCTATGTTTATGACATTTCTTACATAAGTAAATTTATAAAAAATATAGCGAGTAGAAAGTGTGGACAATTCTTTATAAGTACACTTTTGGTTGAAATTTGTCAAGAGGTAAGATCAGGGAAATAAAAAAATGGTGATAATACATAATATAATGATAATAGTAAAAATACAAGGTTTCTCAGTAGTTTTGTCGACGTACTGTACTTCATCAAAGAAAGGCGATATTGGATTTTGAAACTGGCGGATATATATATATAATATACATGTAACAGAAGACGACCTTGTTTATACTTTTGCTATACATAATTGTTTGTGTTAGTTGTGTTAGTGTCCTTCTTGGGTGCTTCCCGCGCAGTGCTCCATGACACGCCTCGAATGGAAAAAAAATATTGAGCGTTACAATAGCACAAGCATAATATTAAATAGTTTAGTTTAACTGAGTTACAAATTTTTTCGCTCGATGGAAATACACGTTATACAGAAATAGTTTATGTCTTTGCCGCTTTGTCAGTAACTTTATATGTATAAAAATACTTGACCTTGCTGAGAATCTCAAAAATCTTTGAAACAAAATTACTGTACTGTACGCATACTTTTAAAGTATGATAGCAGATGAACAGGGTTGTCCTTTCCAAAACTGCGCTCGGTTAGATAATGTAATATTAACTAAAAGTAACTGTCATTTTATGTTACGATGCCCTATAAGAAATAAAGAGGTGTGTAGTTCATATATTAACCGGGGATTGGGACGCATTTGCACACGGTAAAACTACAGTGTGATTTTAGACACAGATATGATGAGATAGGCGGGGTATGTTATAGATATACATGTAGTCCTGTTATTGTTTTGGCCCATTTTCTTGTAAAACCTATATATTTGTTGTTGTTGATATATACTTTTAAATGTTACAAGTCTATGTTTAAAGTTTATAATGTGACCGGGTGAGGTGTGTTGCTTGGTGTCTTCGGCAGCATGCTTAAATTTAATTTACCTACAAATGTCAAACGCAACCCTCTTGAACCCGGGTTGACACACTAATTATAAGCTCAGTACATACACATGTACTAGGGAACCGGTTGGTGCGGATGTGTCGACATGCATGCAATCTTGACACGCCACGCTCCTGTTACAGCAACAAATTTACTTTTTGTGAAATATAGTTCATGAATACCTGCAGATACATTGTCCACATATATGCAAATCGATTAGATCAAAATGATTCACTGATAGTTTGACTAACTGAACATAAAAAATTATAGCTCAGAATATGACGATTAGAATGAAGAAACGATCGTTTTTATTACATGTTATATATTGTATATTATATACGAATATATTTCCACTGACCAATTTAACATAAGTATACGAAGCGCGACAGTTTTAAGTATTCATAATCGCCAATACATGTACCACAACAGTGCCGCATTGTTTGTCTCAGATGACGTCACGAATCTACGGCCACCTGGTGATATCAGGGGAGAAAACCGATGCGATCTTTCTAGGAAAGAGTCGTTGTTGGAAATCATAAAGTGAATCACAATATACAAAAAAGTAGCATATCTAAAATCTGTTTTTATTACCTTTAACAGGTACCTGAAAGAGTTGATATTTTCATACGTCTCGTCTGGATTGCTGCACTTAAAGGATGGCAGGGTATCAATCCCTGATTACAAAATCTTTAAGGAGATTATCATGTCTCAGCAATTGAACTACATGTTGTATTTTCAAA
This sequence comes from Argopecten irradians irradians, assembly GCA_004382745.1. Classification (NCBI taxonomy): domain Eukaryota; kingdom Metazoa; phylum Mollusca; class Bivalvia; order Pectinida; family Pectinidae; genus Argopecten; species Argopecten irradians. The sequence continues at coordinate 1,866,689 of SAYR01035995.1, read as the reverse complement.
AGGTGGCCCCGGGTCTCGAAAAATGCTTCGCTAAGGACGGTCCTCCTGGTAGGTATATTGCACATCTCACGGGAAATAATTTTCAATAGTCTAGTCATAGTTTTTCTCAATTCTTTCATATAGGGATGGAATGTATTTTTCTAATTTCCGTAGCGGTTATCAAGAGCAGAAGCTATCTACATATCCCGTGGAGCGCGTTAGTGCACATCGGAAGATGTGTAGACAGCTTCTGCTATTCATAGCCGCTATGAAATTTAGAAAAATACATTCAATCCATATATTTACATTAGAATAATTTATGAAAATAAAAATTATTGAAAGGTTATTATATGATACCCATATACGACGAGAAACGAGATTAATGAAACAGCTGGATGACAAAGTCGTTCCACAACGCCGCGTTTTCAAGCTTCCGCCTTCCTGTCGACCTTTGTTTGCAAATGACAAATGATAAACAAGAAATATAGTTAAAATATTGTGGGGACTATTTTCTATTGATATGAAACTGACGTAACGTTTGAAATAAGCTGATCGATGCACGAGAATAATTGTATTCACAGTGTTTTCATAGGCAAATGTTTGTTTTCGTCAGTTGGTTGATTCATATAGTGACGAAACACTCAGATTGTAAATATATTATTTTGACTGCTGTAATTACATGTATCATCATTTTAATGGGATCTGTCTCCATTTTCTCTGCTAGTAAAATTTATCTGTGGAACCACGTCGATTCAATGCTTGAATCCTTAAGGATGTTATCTTTTTCCTATACTTTATATATTGTTTTTCTTCAATGAAATACACTGTAGATTGCTTGAAATGGGATTTCATAACAAATTGGAAAATGAAATGACTGATATGAATCAAAGAAAGCTAATTGTCACTATTTGTGATTCACAATATACACGACAAGCCTAAATAAAAAAAAAATTGCTATTTTTCATTATTCCTGGTATTAAAAGGCAAAATACTTTTTACTGCATTTAAAGTTGTATGGTCTATATTTTGCTGTATTTTTGGCATAGAAAAAGTATTTAAAGTATTCTACATATTTTTCTCTGCTTCTTCAAGTTTTAAATTTTCCATATTATCGACTTTGTAAAATTCGTATAAGCAAAGTTATTAAACAATTAAATTTGGATAATGATCTTTAACGTGTACACGTTTAAAATAGCTCGGAAGTGTCCGAACTGTTCCGATCTGTACGAGTATTGCCGATGTTGACCTCACGTGATACCATTCTGGAGGTTCCGATCTATACGGGTATCACCGTTTCAGTCACGTTATGCAATATATTGGTGCTTTTATGGATCTGAAATATCATACATAAGCATCTATATTAACAAATTGTATGTTTTATGACAAATTGTGATGGTGAAAATTACAAGAAATATAACTTTAAAGTCCCAATATCCGCATCTGTATGATTTTTAGCTCACCTGGTCCGAAGGACCAAGGTGAGCTTATGGAATACCGCAGCGTCCGGCGTCCGTCGTCTGTCGTCCGTCGTCCGTCGTCCGTCAACAATCGACTTCTTCTCCATAACCGCTGGTCGGATTTCAACAAAATTTGACTGGTAGCATCCTTATGGGCTACTAACTGAAAATTGTACAAATGATGGGGCTGACCCCCCAGGGGGCTGAGGGGCGGGGCCAAAAGGGGTCAATTTGGCTATTTCCATATAAACGACTTCTTCTCTGAAACCAAGCATGAGACAGCACTCATAATGCAATGGTAGCATCGTTATAGGGTGGGGATTTAAAATTGTACAAATGATGGGGCTGACCCCCGGGGGGCCTGAAGGGTGGGGTCAAAAGGGGTCAATTTGGCTATTTCCATATAAATGACTTCTTCTCTGCAGCTAAGCATGGGATAGCACCCATAATGCAATGGTAGCATCCTTATAGGGTGGGTATTCCAAATTGTGCAAATGATAGGACTGACCCCCGGGGCCTTAGACGGCAATAGATGCGGGGTCAAAAAGGTCAATTAGGCTACTATTTTCATATAAATTACTTTGTCTCTGAACCTATGTATTGGATAGCATATTTGTATGGTATCAATAGCATCATTGTATGGTTGTGATTCAAAATTAAACTTTGGGAGTCAATTTTGCTAATTTTTCTAATTGTCAGAGTCTTTGTGATAATTACTATAAAAAACCCAGGTGAGCGATACAGGCCCTCTGGGCCTCTTGTTTTTTATAGTTTAGAAGAATGTCCTGTTGTAGATCATGCAGACAGGACTAAATCGAGGTCAAGATGAGCGTTAATGATTCGGAAACTTTTGATAATAATCACATAAATCGCTAGGTTGGTCCCATTTAGACAAACAAGCCGAATTTAGCCGACATTGTAACGTCGTTGCCGAGAACGTCATGTGACTACCGTAACTACGTAACGTCTGTCCGAACTCTTCCGAGAAAGGGTCATACACTTTCGTTCGGTAATAATCGTAACTTCTCTGGCGATCAGTTTAAAACAAAGGCATGTCCACAAGTATCAACTTTCAACAACTGCTGTACCAAAGTTCTTAAGAAATCATTATAAATAGTCTTTGATATACAAATACTACAAACATTGACAATACCGGGGTCGAATCTAACTTGACTTTCTGTTGAAAGTTACGTATAGTGTGGCTTTAAATGTTATAATAAAAGGCCTAACTTAAGGATATTATCTGCTAATATGTTAAACTTTTTCTATGATTAACATTTTTCTAATATAGATGTTTAGAAATAGGAAGCAAAAGTTGAAAGTTGACCCGTGAATTGTCCGTAAACTTTTAACATTTCTCTCAAGTTGTACTGGTGTGATTTAACTGAAATTCGGCCTAAAATGATCATCCTGACATGATCTCGACAAAGTGTTGATGGTTTTTTTCGGGTCGATCCGAAATCCAAGATGACCGCATAACTGATATTCATTAAAATTCTTAAAAATGAATGAAACATCTTCATTCATTTTGAAGAATTTTAATGAATATCAGTCATGCATAAAACTTCTTGGATAATTCATGACACATTGATCATGAACAATCATGAATATTTCATGGATTCATAAAACTTCATGAGAGTCATTTGATGAATATTCATGAACTTTTTTTCATGAAGCAAAATCTTCTAATATTCTTGAAATTTCAAGAATCATTCATGAATATTCATGATGTCATGAATACCATCTCGCAGGGGTGCGATCCAAATAAATTCGCGAAAGTTTATTTCCGCGAACTTACATCTACATCATTCATACTGATAGGAATGTCTAGTCAATTTTTAAAATTCACGAATAGTATACATGTATAAACACTATATATTAGTGTCTTGACTTCAATCAGTGAATTCAGAAGAAGGTTTTTGAAATTTCAGACATTTTTATCGTTTTTGGCTCCGCCCCTTTGGCATCTGTGGGTCAACCATGACCGGTATGGATTTTATGTTAAAATGTTACATATGTAGCTCATGCTAATAATTATATAAGAATTTTACTCATTACATATGGAAATTAAGCAAATAATGCTCATAAATATTGTTTCCTATATAAACTATAGTAAAAATCTATGAAGAAGAGTTTTAAACGTTGAGTCATATTTATCAATTTTGGCTCCTTCCACAGCCCCCTGGGAGTTAGGACCACATAATTCACAATTTTGATTGAACTTATGTCTTAGAAGAATTTTGCAAAACTTCATTGAATTTGATCAGTCGAAACGACGGACGACGGCGGACTACAGGCGATTAGAATATGTTGAACAGTTAAGACTCTCTGGTGGCCTAAAACGGTTGGTGTTTCTAAAACCGGAATAAGAAATATGGGGTCAGTGTGCTTGATTTTTTTTAATCCTGTTACAAAATTTGTTATTTGTTTCAATATTTCTTGCTAAATATTACTTTAACTACACTAAAATGTAAACATAAAGGGTCAAGTCAAGCTACAATTCCTAATTTAAGTACTTTATAATGTATTTTCATTACAGTTAACTTTAAAAAGATTAACAACAAAAATGATCTTGATCTAGCTAAAACTATCGTCGATTTAAGTGAGGATTTTGCAGTAAACAATTATTTTTAAAAAGTGTCATCTGTCTGTAAGAAATGCACTTTTTTAAATGGTCAACAAATTGGTAATTACTTCAATTCCGTGTATATAAAATTAAAAATAAAAACAAACAATCAAAGTCCTAACTTTTTTTTACATAGTTTACATATCTTCTATATTACAACGTGCTACAAACAGAGACAATCACAAAAAAACTCTTTAATTAATGTTGAAACGAGATCACCAATGTCCTTAAATGTTCATTGTTTTCACCACTGTCATCATTAAACATATAAACAGAAGCATAAACATAGCTAAACATCTTGTCCCACTTGTGATTTGACTAATTTCACAATTGACACTTAAATACGCAAGAGGCAAACATTTTTAAAAATGCCGCTATATGGGTCATTTAATGCATAAACAATCAAAACAAGTCTAACTTTATGACATATTTTTCATATGGTATTCTTTTACAAATAGAGATTTTGATATTTTTTTGATTAATCAAAACAAGACTTCAACTTCAATGTAACCTCAACAGAAAGATTCTTGAGATGTCCCGATTATCTTACCAAACAAATGTTAAATACCATTTTAATTGCAGGTTACGATCATGAAGAAGCTCAACCCGTTATGGAATTCATTCTATCTCAACGGACCTTTTACAATAAACCTATTGCCAAGGAGTTGTGCGAAGTCATTAGCACTTTTGCAGGTCTGTATAACATACAAAAAAGAAAAGTCATGACATAATTGATTTATTACCAACTACGTCTTTATAACGTCATGGTTCCCAAATTTATACCAATACATGCAGTTTTCCCTTGTATGACATTTGTTGTTTGGTGTGTTTCTCTTTCCCTTTTTTTTTTTTTTTTTTGAAGAAGTGCATACAAGCTTTATTTTGATGCTTTGTTTTTGTTATTACAGTGCTTATATTTACTCCTAGAACGATTTATAGTATATGTCGAAACTTCTAGTCAAATTGATACCCGTCAAGAAAAAATGTATAAATGTAAGAAAAATTGATATATATGGATTTTTGTGATTTTACTAAATAAAGGGATGTTGTGGCGTTTATTATACTGAGTTATACTGAATATGATAACATTTTACTGTAACAATTGTACAAGTGTTTTCACAACAATACCTGCGGTAATTCAGTAGCCCCGTAAAACCACTTAATGACTTATGTGATATTTCAATTCATTAATTTAAATTCAGTTTTTTTGTGTCATTCACCTAATCCTATTTTGTTCCAGTATGTTATATATATGTCATAAGAACATATCAATTATTTTTTAATGTTTGTAAAAAAATTCGATTTAAAAATACTATAAACAAAATTATGGATCAATCAAATTACAAGATACTAGTAACAATTTTCAAAATCAGAAAAAAGTAAGATGGGGGTATTACGCTATACATAGAGCAATTTTTACTTTATTGAATAAAACAATAATATGAGACAACTATATTTTTTTCTATTTTTGTTGAGTGTTTATATCGTAAATTTCATAATTTTATAACATTTTCTTTGAGGAGGCCTGACGCTTTGAAAAACACAATCATAGTACAAAAGTAATTGTCGCATGACTACATTTATATGGATTCACACGTTTCAGATCAAGTTATCAATTTCAAAGTTATATTTCAAAGAAAAAACAGAAATAGTTGCATAAAACAAAGCATAATTATCAATAAATGATACATCTTTGGTGTCATCACTGAGAAATGAGGTAAACTTTATCAAAACAATGCTTCAGCTATTTTCTCAATTAGGGTATCAATTTGAGTACAGTATCAATTTGGGTACAATGACATTAGACTATAAAATTATATTGAGCAAAAACAAACAAGTACGGAATCCATAAAAACATCGTTCATATGATGGCAATATACTCGGGAGTAAGCTATTCGTTCATAGGATTAAGCTATTTGTTTACATGAGTAATTTATTTTTTATAAGAGTAGACTACTTATAACAGTAAGTTACTTGATTATAACAGTAAGCTATTTATTTATCTATAGGAATCAAATATGCTAGTAATTCGCAGTAGAATAGGGAATACTTGATCTCGTTTTGCCACTGTAAAATGAAACGCACGTGACGTCATGTATTCAGTCCCATTGAGCTTGTGAAGGCTAAGAGCTTTGGTTTGACATTTTTGTCGACTAGTAGGACACTCGGAAAATGTTGAAGTTAAGTAAATGATGCGAGTCGATAGGCTTATAACAGGTTCAGTGTTTAATACATGTATACGCATTTTCCCTTAAATCGCTTGCAGAATCTTTGCGCTTATAGGTTTTTGTTTTTACATGGTGATCTTGTTAAATACGAATATATGCTATAATATAACAGCTGTCACATCTGTCATCCAAAAGAAACTTGGCTTAATTCCTCGGGTCATGTCCCTGTTATTGCATACAAAATCATTCAATTCGTTCTTAAGTTATTATCTGGAAATCAAATTTGAAAAGCAGACAGACGTGAACAAACATTAAAGTCCCCGCGGGTTTCACCGCGAGGAAACAAAAAATTTAAAAATAAGTTCTTTTAACTGTTTTAGAAAAACATGGAAATGTCCTCGATTTGGGGTGCGGTTCTGGTGAATTGACAATCCAATTTGCAATAGAAATGAAAGGATCAAAAGTTCATGGATGCGATATTTCATCTAAAGCGATCGAGAGGGCAAACGGCGCGTCCTTCGACGTTCCAAACCTTAATTTCAGCAAAGAAGATATCCATAAATTACCGGAAGCTTGGACGGAGAAATTTGATGTCGTTCTGCTGTATGATGTTCTCCATGACCTACAGTTTCCGGGTAAGGCGATGGAGCAGGTGATGAGGGTACTAAAGAAGGAAGGTATTGTCATCATTGTTGATCCTAAAGTGAGCAGTAACCCGCAAAATAACGTCGGCAATATGTTGGCGGCAAAAGCACTCACAACGAGTATCTGGTGGTGTATCCCAAGCAGTTCCTGTAACAATGGTTCTGGCCATGGTGTCAGCTGGGGCTGGGAGAACAAAGAGGCTTTCCTTCTAGGTATTAAGGGATTGGAAATTAGGAATCAGGTGTGTCTCGTTAACAGCGACTACAACTTTGCCTACATCTGTAAAAAGAAGTAGAACAATGGAGAATACATCAAAGAACATTACCTATCCTTCTGACTCGATACATCTATAAAGTATTTAACAATTTAACGAGGCATTTACACGTACACTTTTATGTAAAATTGTATAATTTGTAATCTGTTAATATTCTCATGACTGTATTAACATCATAAAATAACGATTCATCTAATTTTTCTTTTTTAAATCAATACGCAACGTCGGCGTCTCTATTGTTATTTTAGTAGAATGAAGAAAAAGTCAGAAAGTTGGATTAAGTATGAAAACAAATAAAAATTCATTCTCGTCAAACCTCGTGTTTTACAACGTTTTGTGACCGTCGGGTGAAAGAGTTTTGTATTATACAATTCTTTGCCCATGTCAAATGCGGCGAAAACTTATGAATCGAAACATAACATTATTAAAACCCGAAATGAACTGAACAAGAATACAGCACAAACAGTGAACAGATTGTATTACAAATCCTAAAAAAGGATAAGAACATGTATTTCAGAAGAGAATGTATTTACTGTTTTATTAGTCCCCTGCCGTCTGTCCGGATTTGGTTTCCAGATGATTGAGAACGAATAGATGGATTTTTATCAAAATTGACACCATGGTAGCAAATTGGAAATATAGCTTGGGATTGAATTTGAGGTCAAAAGGTCAAATTCCAAGGTCACTTTTACTGAAATAGATGGTGTTGCAAATTTTAGTTTCCGGATTATTACTTGAACACATCAATGGAATTTGTTCAAACTTCATACAATGGTAACGGTAACAATTATAGCATTGCAGGTCAAACAGCTTGGGTTTGACTTTGGGGTCAAATTGTCAACTACAAAGGTCACTGCTACTGAAAGTAGATTGTTTCACAAAATATTAGTTTCCAGACGATAACTTGAGAACACATTAACGGAATTTGTTGTTACTTCATACAATTATAGCATATGAGAAAATAGAGTTTTGGAATGAATTCGGGGTCATAAGGTCAACTACAAAAGTCTCTGTTACTAAAAACAGATTGTTTCACAAATTTTAGTTTACGTACGATTTCTTGAGAACACATTAATGACATTAACAAAAAGTGCTTCATGCAATGATAACTTGCCATAGATTAGTAAATATAGTTGACGGCAAGGGACGTGTGTTGCTTGCAACACTTACTGTAAGCTTGTTCATGATGGCGATGAAACCAAAGAGGCACAGAAACAAAAAAAGAGCTATCGGAAAGACGCCGTTTATTCAAGTTTCCTTGGCAATAGTGCTGCAGATTAGTCTCAAAAGAGGCCTAAATAGGATTTATCCCTACCCATTTCAGAACAAAGTAAAACTTATTTTATATTGAAGGGTTACATGAAAGAAATAGGAATATGATGGATGTACTAAATTAAAATAGGTATTTCATTTAATTGTCACCGTAGTTTGCAATAGTACATAGTATAACCAGAAAGCGGTATATTTCAAAACCAGAGGAAGGGGTAGATGACACTTTTTATCGACATAAATTGGTATAAACGGATGAATGATATCAATTTGGTTACTTTTTTCATACAACAGACTTATCTCCTATGGGAAAATGTAGAATACCACTACAAAAAGCATCAAAATATCTCTAAATGCATATTTCAAATACATTTTTATACTATTTTGCATGTGCAGTACAATGTTGGATCTACATGTATTTGGAAGGAACTGAAAGCAATTTATGGTTTTTTATGACACCTTGGATGGTCTAGTCGAGAAAAGCAAGACAAAGGATGTTGCTTTTACACCCCGTGGGCAGCATCTACATCTCAGTTCTAAAAGTCAACTCTTGACAATGTAAACACATCAAATTGCACTGACATTTGGTAAAATATATCAACAGTGACTTGAACTTTTTGGGATAAAACTCAGAATATTGAGAAATGGAGTAAAGGTCTAGTTTATACCTATAAGGTATTATCAATCTAGATCGTACTTTTTGTTTTAGGTTCAAATCAAATATTATTCAAAAAATCATAACATTACATAACATTAAGTGTCCTCACACAGGAGGAGATTCATTCAACTCCCAGCCATATATACTTTTATATACTTTTTCACACAACTATATATACTTTTTCATTCAACCTTATATACTTTATATATTATTAACAGGAGGGTTCTGGACAAAAACAATATTAAGATTGTACTTAAACCTGGTTACAAGTTACTATCTGCGTATATATCATAATATCTGAACGACGCTCATGACGATATTTTACCATGCTCCAGTGTGTGAGAGGCCAAAATTTCTGAATTGGGACGGATTGGATAATAATCGATTCAAATTATACTTAAATAGACCACGTTACTCTTTGCAAATACATGAACAGAGTACTATGGAGCTAAGCTTAAACTCTGAGCACATTTGGAGTCAAATGATATATTAATAGATAAAATGTATGTGTATTATTTAGATGTAACTCAAGTAAAAATTCCAGTCCGAAACTACGTACTTGTCATAAGTATTGGCTACTCAATGGGTAGATTAGTATTGTTTTTAACTAGTGAATTCTTTTTTGATGATTTTGATGGTCGAGAATTAAGTTTATAATTGCATAGATTTTGATCTTGACGTGGTTACCAAAACATTTCTTTCATAAATGCTAGATACCCAAACAGATGCTATGAAGAAATTTAAATGAAACAAAGAAATATGTGATAATTCTAGTGACTTCATGATAAATTAATTCGTTCATAAAGGCACATAACTATTATCGCTTACTTCACATATAAATAAGATGCAAGCAAAATAGGTCTTAGCAAAATGTTTGGTCTGTGTATTATCATTGCATACTAATTATATTTCAATCATGAACTCGATAAGCTAAATTCGATTATCTTCTTTCCCCGCCCCTATCTTTTGATAGTGCTCTATTTCGAATAATACTTGATAACAAGGTGGTGTAAAGGTATGAAAACCCTTTCTTGATATTTTAGCACGTATAGCCATGCATTGCTGAATCCTTATATGTGTGCTTTTAATAAAAATAACTTTTTAAGATGGGTAGATGTTTAATACCGAGAATTTCTCCTCGTGTCTTCAGCACTACACCCCATGTTCTGTTAACATGGATATTATAAATACAATATATTTACGTAATATTAATAGTAGATGGTAAATTCGTAACGTTGCCTCTCGGAGTATCTGTCCGTAATAACGTGATATATACATTCAAATAAGTGGACATTTCCATTATTTGAGCACATGCTATGCATGTCAAGGTTCTTTTCAAATTGCACACTGAATGGCAAGATTCTTACATCAGACGAATTAGTAAAAAAGCGCATGACAAGCATTTGCGTATTCATGTGATTGACCCAATCGGAACTTTTCAGATGTGATCGACCAGCTCGATGTTTAAGGTGGAACTCATATGTTTGTAAAACTTCAAAACATCAAGCAATTAGTTTTTGAGTTGGTAACGGTCATTTTTGCGATGTATGACACTACCGGTCAAAAACAACTTCGATAAGGCAGTGAATACCAACCAAGCATCTAATACTAATCGGTCAAATATCCTATGATGTCCGGACGATAATCGGCCTATATATATTCACTGGACAAAGTACGAGTTTACAACGAATAATGCCTGTACCAGATCCGACAGAATATCGGGCAATGAATGTGATTATCTCTTAAACAATGTGTGAGGGATATGTGACCGATTATGAAAATACGAAACACCAGAGAAATTTTAACTTCGAGTTTAAACTCTTCGGGCATCTCTCCGATTCCGCCAAAAAGCCCAAGCCACCGAATGGCCATGTCTATTGACCGTCCGGGGACCAGGCCAAAATAGTTACAAATCGTGCTAGGAGTACATGCTAAGCCTAATCGGAAGGGTTGCGACCAAAGCATGCGTTTTTGTAGTCTATACAGAGTCTTATAGTATTGTCTTTTTTCACTAGCCAGCTTTTTGAGATTTTGTTTATAGCCTTTAAAATTAGCATAGACTATATTTCCTCCTCATCTCGTTCTACTAAGTTATAGGGATACACTTAGGTGGTAGTTTTATGGGATGATGGGTCCCTGTGGTGATTTTGAGTTCAACTAAATTATTTAGACCAATGTCCTTTGATGAATATGAAAATAGATCTTTAAATCCATACCAAATATATTTCAATGCTTCTTTTTCAGATTGTTTAAGATTTTTAGAAGACTCTCGGAATAGTTGAATAAATGTGTTCTGGTAGTCCAATATCATTACAAGGGGTTTCTTTCCCTAAATCAACTTCGTTCACATATGCATTATCTGGGGAGATATCAGTAATATGGCTCATGCCATCTAGAGTAGACATTGCACAGTTTCTCTAGTTTCATCTTTAATATTTATGATTATTAATGGTACTTTCCCCAAGCTAGGGCTACAACACCTTTAGCTAACAACACTCGGTGTCTCATATCGAATGCTTGTTCAACAATTGCCATCTTATCTAAATGTTGGTTCAATAATTTTCCCATAACTTTCGCTATACTAACGCGCTCTATCGTCAATATGACATGCGTAATCCTGAGTTTCGTTTTCAATGGAAAGTACAGATAAAACAATCTTAATTGATTTCTTGTGTCGTTAATTAGTGTGTTATTATTTGTTTTGCGTCTTTTTAATAGAAGACATTTAAAGATGCTCCACTGCCGTCAGAGCATAAATGATATTCATTTATTTGAACAATAATTTGTGAATAATCGTGTATATAAAGGTATAATTAACACTAGAAATAACATAAAATAATTTATTTTGCCTTTGGTGCATGCGCAATCAATTCTTCATTCCATATAGAATTATATTTCATTTCATATTTTAAGTTGAAGTAAAATTAGAACTCAAACTTTTCAATGGTGGAAATGGTGGAAATTAAGTAAGTTGAGTAATTGAAGAAAAACACTACATCGTCTACTCCTGCTTTTGATAGTGAAAAAATAACATTTGTCAGCGGTGGAGCACCTTTAAATTCCATAAGAAACATCAAAAATATAGTTGAAAAAAAATATATGCACATTTTATATGGTTGTTCGAGCACTGGTTCACCCTAAAGCAAGTTCAGTCATTTACCAGTGTCGCGTGATCCTCTGCCAGAACCACAACAAAGCCTCCACATTGTTAAAAATAAACGGTTATATCGGTAGTGAGTATGTCGTGATTTTCCTTATGGTAAAAACATGTTTTTATAGACTGTTTTGGTAAAATCAACAAAAAACCGTGTGTGTTTTTTGTTCGACCCTTGGTAAGGGGAGTCTACATGAGCAACAAAAAATATTTTTTTATATGAATGCGTGCAATCATAGGTATTGTTGTATGAATTATATCAATGTATATTTTTTATTATAATGAAAATCATTGACGTCATAATGTCATCATCACTTTTAAGAGACCGGAGACCGGCGGCCTGACACGTCAAGAAAACATCATACACACAATATGAAATGGTTTATAGTTTATAAAACACAGTGATTTTTGGTCATCTAATGTCCTAGTTCTCAATAAATCAAATCTATTCTGTGTGGGCATTACAAGACTTACAGAAGGTAATCACTATTATTATTTTTCTTGGTTTTTCCGCCAATCTCATCGTCGTTACCCCACGTGACCCCCTATAAAATAATCATCGACTGATAAAAGTTGATCGAAAAAAGTTGATTGACTGATCTGTCTATAAATAGATAGGGACTTCCCGATTCAGTGCATCAAAGAGTCGAAGTCATTTAAGCGTTTGAATGCGAACTGCATTATAACGTTGATAAATAACGCATTTCCAGGATGCCGATTTTGTTGGTAACACATTTTCGTCAAACACAGCGAATGATAGCCAGACGGGTTTGCCTCTCTGCCGGTAGTCTTGATGAGAAATGAAACATTTTAAACAATGTCGAGCTACAAATACAAAGCTGTAATTATGATACACGTAAGGGCGATGCTTTTATTTAGACAGTGATATAAGCTATACACGTCATTTATAGGACATTGAGAACTAGAGTGGGGGTACGTAATTTCGCACACTTTTGGTACTTTTTAAAATAAAGTCTTTTTGAATTGGACACATATGAATAATATTTACCTTAGATAACAAAATGTACAAATACTCTGCATGATTGGAATATGTTTACTTAGGAGCGCGTGCACTCACTGCGAATGTGCAGTTTCATTGGCCTCTATTTACTTCCGAGTTTTTGGACGAAAAGGAACGTAATTTCGCACACCTACCTAACGTCTTTATTATCATTGGTAAAAATTCTTTTTCAACATCTGTCTGACAAATAACATCTTTAACTAAGATTAAACCAGTTTCACTGATTGAAATAATGGTAAAAACGAATTGCGTGAAGAAAAGTATCTTGTCTACTTACCGCATGTATTTTTCAGCGGCAAACCACCAGCATGTGTTATCAAAGTCAAATAAAAAAAAATGATCAGAACGAAAAATAATTGTTATTTACATTATACACAATTTTTTGTTGCAGTTACAGTTACTGTTCGGATCTGCAATTACTACAGAGCCACGGATCACCTGTGATGAGGCTTAGATCTAGGTCAATCTGATGTTCATGAGGAAGACACTCATAGTGAACCCAACGTGTGCAGTCATCACATCCAAACCATGTTAGAGAGTTAGATCCTGTCATACAAATTTCACATAATGTCTGGCTGTCTCCAACATCGATAGGAGCTGAATTAGAAGCATCTGTTGGTGGAAGTTTTGACTTTTTCATCCTTTTACGTTTTGTTGGAACAGTCGGAGGGGCAGATTCATCAGAGTGCAGAGTTTTGGAACTTGTGATAAGTCTAGCATCTTTTAAAGTTTTTCTTTTCATTGGCTTTGATTTTATCTTGGGAGATTCCTGAAGAATAAACTGAAGGTCAGAAGAACAGAGTCCCAAGTGAAACAAGAATGTTTGGACTAGCTTTTACTTGCGTGTCTGCTGTTGTTTCAATTTGTGGCTCAGATGGACCTGCACTTGGTACAACATTGTCATCGGAATGAGGGAAAGTCACCTTGGGATCCTGGGTAGATTTAGGCATTTCGACTTTACTTGAATCGATGGGATATATTCCCGTTGAGCGGAAAGAAGCTGATATAGCACAACCAGGTATTTTGCTCAGTCCTAATTGAACGATCTGTGGAAATTTGTGACGGGGAACAGTCCACAGACCTGTGTATCCAAGCGATGTACACATGCTAGACACATTTGATTTAAGTAAGTGAAAGACGCCAACATCAAGAGGTTGGAGGAGAAGTGTGGAGTGGGCAGGGAGACATAGTAAATGGATATCATTTTCTTTTGCTGTATCAATCACATCCTTGGTAATGTGGGAACTATGGTTGTCCATAACAACTAATACTGGACGTGCTCTACCACACTGAGGAACAAACTGGGTCTTGAACCATCTTGAAAATATTTCGTTATTAATGTATCCACTCTGTGGTTTCGAAAGACCATTCAGATGACAACCCATCCTGAAAACTCTGTCGTGGAGCATTCTTTGAGAAAATAATCATTGGAGCAATAGATTTCCCACTAGCAGAAACTCCAAGGTTCAATGTGACATGACCAGAGATTCCGGCACATGGTTGATATGGGTGTTTGATGCCCTTTGGTACTACAATTTTGGTCTTTGAAAATTCCTTACCAGAAAAACCAGTTTCATCAATGTTGTATATTTGAGATGGTTTGTCTGTGATATCTAGTTCAGTAAGTGTTTCTTTTAACAGTTCAAAATAGCTGGTGATTTGACATGATTTTAATTCGCTTCTTGTTCTCTCAAGCGTATGGGGAGTTCGAAGTGATAAATCTTTATGGCGCGACATGAAGTCTCTCATCCATTTATTAGACGGACCTTTTTCCATATTTAGGCGGGTTTCATTTGGTCTTTTATTTGCTTTAACTATGTCAACAGTTAATTTTTGTTGAGAGGAAACCCACTGTCATTCATATATTTAATATAGTTCACTAAGGAATTTTCTTCATCACATGTTAGAGTATTTGGTCCCTGTTTTTTAGCGTGATCATGTGCATATTTTCCACGGGTGTGATCTTTTATTGTTGACACTGGAACACCAGTTTGCGATTGCGCTTTCCTCAGGGAACTGCCCTTTTTTACCAAAGACACAGCTTTTCTCAAATCTTCATTTGTATATGTATGGTATTTGTTTTTCCTACAATAAAGGACAATATGGTTTATTTTTTTTATATCTGTTTATATTACCAATAATTTGTGCTTGATTTCTTACAGAAATAAATCTTTAACTTCAAACTGTTGGTTTTTATTTTTTGTGTGTTTTTTTTTTCATTATCTGTAATTCATTTTCAGATTTTTAGTATTTATGGATGGAAAAAAATACCAGAAAAAATACATAGAAAATTTGGTTAGTCAGATTGAATTTTTTTTGAAAATATCTTTTTTTGTTTATTAAGCTTAGAAAATGAATGTTTTAATAACTGCTCATTACCATGTAAACAAGCAGACGACATTATGTAGGGTTGGTGCATATAAATGCTGTTAAAATCTATATTTGGTGGACCCATGTGTACTTACAGTTATTTTTTAATAAATTGATATTTTTAGTAAATAATTGGAAATGTAGAACCGAATTCACCATTAAAATAATTAAAAAATAATTATTTCAATACCTGATATCCATTTTCTCAGACGACAGGAAAGTAGGTCAAGTTTCGTTTTTAAAGCGAGGTTAAGCGGAAGTGTTATAAATAGAACTGCGATGTGTAGACGAAGTGATGGCATCAGTTATAAAATCAACGAAAACTCGTAGCTCTGCACCAGTTTGGAGGGAAATAATAATTATCGTCAGGTGTGCGAAATTACGTATTGTGCGAAATTACGTACCCTCACTCAATGAAAACTGCAATATGATGATGTAGACCGAATAATCTGTCTCTTAAAATGAGCTCCTTTTCTTTTTGTTGTCGTTTATTGATACGCCCATTTTAGATGATACGCACGCTCATTTTAAAAGAGCGTATCAATAAACGACAACAAAAAAGAGATCATTTTAAGAGACAAATTATTCGGTCTATATGATGATGCATTCGCCATCTTCTACTGTAAATGTATCTGGAAATCAGGATTAATAGGAAAACTGTATCTGAATCCTCGTATCATTGGTATGATCATTTTGATATTTACTCATTCAATTTCTGCTAATATATCCTGAAATACAAATGCAGATGTATACATTAGATTGTTGTATGTCTTTTTATTTATTGCTTGTAACGAAAAACCATTTCAAATAATAAAACAATTGTAGTATTTTGAATTCGGTCAATGCATGTTGTTATTGACCAAAAAAATTATCGACCGAGGACGTAGTCAATAAAAACATGCATCGACCTCATCAAAATGCTATAATTGTATAATACCAGAAAATATTGTTCAATTTATCAATTAGACATTACAAAAAAGGATAAATTGTATACTAAAATGTGTCTTTAGTGTAAATCGTTGGTAAGATTACCTAGATTGTTTTGTTAGACTGTTTTTATTTCAAATATGAAATTTTTGATTGCATGCTTTTTGCAAACAAAATCTTGATGCTTTACGTTCGGTATTAAACAAAGTATGGAGTTTTAAATGTGTAACATAATTTAAGGTACACCTTGTACCATTTGATATTTTGCATCAATACAAAAATTGAACAATGGAATTTTGAAAAGGAAGATATTCCAAATAGAATTCTAGTTGTGTCCCTCAGGTGAGTGTGCTTGGCCCGTCTCTTCCTGATCTATATAAACAATCAACATTGAAACCTAGATCGAAACACTTTGCGGACGACACAAAACTATAAGGATGTTGTGACAAATCAAACGACAGAAAAAAAGTCAAATCGAGACAATTCAGGTGATTGGTCAGAAAATGTGCAACTACAGTTCAACGCCGATAGATATAAAACAACAAAATTTGGATACAGGAATCAACACCGTGTTTACAGCATTATGAACACTTGTTCCAAGTGAAAAGGACATTGGCGTTACCTTCGACAGTGAGTTGAAATTCAGTCTACATCTAGCCAACAGTGCTAAAAAGGCCAACATCTTTCTGGGAATGATAAAATGTACCTCTACCATCATTTAAAAGAAAATGTTCATAATACTCTATAAATAATGGCAAGTCAAACGTTGCAATGTGCAAAAATATATATATTCAATACATAAAAATATATGTTCAATACTTTCCATATATATATATATATATGATAAATATTTACTCAAGATATATGTGCTTCATTTGAAATATGTAAATGCGATAATTTTAATATATGATTAATAAATGTGGTAAAATACATATATTCGATAATTGCATTCTGGGTAAGGTTTGTAACAAAGACTTAAATTGGCTGTTAAAAAGGGGTCGCCATCTTGCACCCTAATGAATTTAACAGTCTTAAAGGGGAAATTAAGATAGTTTTAGTTCTTATAAACATTGTATTGGTTCTTGCAAAAGTCGTTTTAGTATTTTTTATTAAAACATTTGAGTGTTTTATGGTGTCTAAAACGGGTTTTTTTAGTGTTGTGTTGATATCATTTACCTCCAGTAACATCAATGACTCGCTTATTTTGCCACAATGTTAAAGAAAGATAGTATTATTGATTTGGAAAATGTCCAGAGAAGAACCACCAAAAACAAGGACTGAAAGACGTTCCTTATCCAGAAAAAAATGTTTGTTTGATTTGTTTTGTATATGGATATATGGGTGCAGGTAGATTACATATTGTACGGTCTAAGAGATTTCATTAAACCCTTACTGTTTATGGGTTATTCCCCATGTAAGGCCGGTCTCCAATGTACAACGTCCTATTAACAGCCAGGGTCATGTAAGGCCGGTCTCCAATGTATATCGTCCTATTAACAGCCAGGGTCATGTAAGACCGGTCTCCAACGTATAACGTCCTATTAACAGCCAGGGTCATGTAAGGCCGGTCTCCAATGGATAACGTCATATTAACAGCCAGGGTCATGTAAGACCGGTCTCCAACGTACAACGTCCTATTAACAGCCAGGGTCATGTAAGGCCGGTCTCCAATGTACAACGTCCTATTAACAGCCAGGGTCATGTAAGGCCGCTCTCCAATGTATATCAGTAGTATAAAATATATAAATGATAAGAATTTTTAGACTTTGAAATTTGGACTATTATATAATTATCTACATATATCTTTTAAGAATATTACATTGTGTAAGTCAAGCACATGTGTTTCATATTTGCAATAGTATATGTACGTGCATGTAAAATCTAGTGGAAACCAACTTCTGATAGGGGTCACGTCCAGAACTACAGATATACACCTGATCATAGTTATCACTCATCACACACTCACCACAATGGTAGATCACGCCAACACAACAGATCTTACCCCCAGGGAAACTAATTAAGGCTCGATTTCGCGAGGCTGATATCGGGTCACAATCAAATCGGCTATCTTACACAATTAATACTGTAGGCAGTACTCCGAATTCATGTCAGATCAAAATAGGCAAACAGAAATATAGGAGTCTTTTAGATAGCGGTGCTGATTTGAGCCTCGTTCACTACAGAGTTATTGAACAATTACATCTTACACATTCCATTCAAAGAAGTTCTGTTTACTTGAAATCTGTAAATGGTAACAAGCTTGATGTCTCGGGGAAAATATCTTTAAATTTCACAATTCGTGGAGTTAAATTTTCACACACTTTTTGTGTATCAAAGGACATGTCTAGAAACTTTTTCTTAGGCAGAGATTGGTTTGTAAAAGAAGGAGTTAGTCTTCATTTTGATAAACATGCTTTAAAAGTTCGAAACATCTTGGTACCAATCATTGATGATTATTTTGTATCGTCTATTGTCCGTCTTCCACAAAAAGTTGTGTTACCACCTCAATCTAGCACCGTGTGTACAGGTAAACTTCCTCATTACAGACAACTACATGGTTCTAAACTATTTCACATAGAACACAATCATTCTACATCAGCACCACATGAACCAGACATACAAGTACTTGAATCAATTTGTACCATTTCTGATTACTCAGCTAAACTTCCTCTCACGATTGTAAATTCCTCACAAAGAACAATCATATTACACAGGGGATGTTCAATTGCGAAGATTACAGAAACACATGAAAATGAGATATCATCTGTTATATCAGACACTAGTTCAAAAGAACCTAAACAAGAACAATCTCATATTTCACTTGAACATCTTGACACACCAAGTTCTCATAAGAATTTGATGACAAAACTAGTTGAAGACAATATAGACATTTTTGCTGAAAAGGACACAGATCTCACACGCACGGACTTAGTTCAAATGTCTATTGACACAGGTAACAATTCACCCATTAAACTACGTCCATATCGTACACCATTACAACAGCAAGAGAAAATATCAGACGCTATTGACGACATGTTAGAAGCAAATATTATCTCACCTTCTAGTTCTCCTTGGAGTTTTCCATGTGTCTTAGTCAAAAAGAAAGATGGTAGTCTAAGATTTTGTATAGATTACAGGAAGCTTAACGCTATCACGAAACCAAATTCATTTCCACTTCCTGTTATTGATGATATTTTAGCAAGACTTGGAAAAAGTATGTATTTTACATCACTTGACCTTAAAAGTGGTTACTGGCAAGTACCCCTTAAGCCAGAAGACAAAGAGAAAACCGCTTTCACCTGTCATAAAGGTTTATATGAGTTTAACGTATGTCCATTTGGTCTCATGAATGCCCCACAGGTATTTTCGTCAGCAATCGCTAAGCTGTTAAACGGTTTACAAGCATTCGCTGTTGCATACCTTGACGACATCTTAATTTTCTCTAAATCAGAAGAAGAGCATATGTCACATATTCAAGAAATTTTTTCAAGGCTTCGCAAGCATAACCTCCGGTTAAAATTGAAAAAATGCTCCTTCTTTAAACAAGAAACCAATTATTTGGGATTTCAAATCAATCGTCAAGGAGTAAAACCAGATCACAATAAGGTTGATGCAATAAAATCAATGAAACATCCAACAGATGTGAAACAGTGTCGGTCATTTATATCACTTTGTAGTTACTATCGAAGGTTTATTCCCAATTTTTCAGCAATTGCGGCTCCTTTGATCAACCTTACTAAAAAGTATGCAAAGTTCCTTTGGACATCGGAATGCCAAAAAGCATTCAACTTTTTAAAAGAAAGTTTGTCAGTTGTTCCTCTACTCAGTTTTCCTGATGTATCAAAGCCATATACATTATACACAGATGCTTCTGATCACTGTATAGGTGCTGTTCTTACACAACCTTGCGATCCTGGAGAAGAAATAATACCAGGAGAAACAAATGAGAAACCTATCTACTTTTTATCACACAAACTTAACAAAACGCAAAGCAAGTGGTCAACAGTTGAAAAAGAAGCATATGCTATTCACTATGCCCTGAACAAACTCCATCATTACTTGCATGGTGCTACATTTACTATCAAAACTGATCACAAACCCCTCAAAGCTTTACTGAACTCTGACGTCAAGAATCGCAAAGTGCAATTATGGGCCTTGTCGATCATGTCGTACAATGCAAACATTGAATACATCAAAGGCGGTAAGAATATTATTGCTGACATGCTATCTAGACTACCTGACACAGATACAATCAGTGATGACAATGATGACAATGACGA
>SAYR01035995.1:1826665-1845828 GCA_004382745.1 Argopecten irradians irradians | reverse complement strand
TATTAACAAATATTGTGTCACAATTGTTGTCCCAGACTCACAACTTCCGTTAGGTTTTCACATACAAAATGGTTCTTGGGCCATTACAACCAACATAGAAATGAGATTTTCCATTGTGTGCCAGAAACCTGATGAAACTTCACAAATACTTGTAAAACCTCCCATACAAATTATAAATGTGCCTTATTCATGCTCCGCATCCAGCGATCATATCATTTTGGCAGCCTCTTTTCAAAAGTCTATGGCAACTCGTGCACTAAATATTACTTTTCCTACACACAAACATCTAAATATTTCTATGAGTTCTTTATGGATACCTTTTCATCAAAAATTCCCTAACTATTCAGCTGTAACAATACCTACTCACTTAAAACATATGGACAAACTATCGATGGCATCGTTAATTTCTGAACTTTCATCTATAGAACCTATTGATAATAATTTTTCACGTATACAACAATACATTATTCCATTAGTTTCAGTTATAGGTGTCATTTGTTTATTTATAGTGTCGATATTATTGTATTGCAAATGTTCACATAAGTGTAAAAAGAATGTTGAATCTACTAAAAATGTAACATATGGTTTTCAAAAGAAAGGAAGTAACAGTAACAGTCCACCCGAGGTATCATCTTCATCACATGCTACGGGAGTTCTCATACCACCACGTTATGACTACCAACACCTGAATACAGCTATATACCCACGCCTGTCATCTATAATGCCGCCGCCAGTGGTAGAAGTGGATCAGTAGCCCATCATAATTCTGACTTTATTTTGTCTTCGTTTATATTTGACTTGTTTGTGTATGCCGTCTTCATTCTATCATTGGAGTTCCTGTTAAAATATATATCTCCACAAAAGACACTTACATCTATTATTTCAACTTACTTATATTTTCTGGATAGTCCCCCTGAAGTGATTAAACACCAGGTGAAAATTGTTATAAGGACTATGCCAGGCTATGTCAGAGTCAGAGATAGTGACGTGTTATTTCACGCAAATTTTCAATTATATCTCTGTGCTTGAAGACATAAACATTCATCAAAAAACACCTACATATTCAACGGATAGGGAGGAGCCGATGCAGTCCAATGCCGGAATGTTTGTCTAAAGTCTCCCTATCCAAAGAAGTCAACACTACACCTTTCCACGTCAACACAATTATCATCAACGGATTTGGAAATACCCGAAGCAGTCTAATGCCGGGAAAATTGTATGAATCTCCTTCTCCGATGAAGTCAACACAACACCTTCCACGTCAACATATATCTTCAACGTGCTCAACGGATTTGAAAATACCTGATGCAGTCTAATGCCAGGGAAAACGTGTTTTATATTTTCATCTCCGCAGAGGACTCATTACACTTAGTTTAACTTATATTCTACAATTTTTACACGGAACTCTCATCTTAAATAATTCTTAGCCTTATTGTGCAAGAAATCACCGTTGGATTCAAGATGGTTGTACATCGTTTTCAGCACTCATTAACTTTTCATCACGCGACGGCATATTTATAAACATTTCTATATCTACGTTGGACATTTTAAAGTTATCTTTTGAATACTGTGTTTTTAATAATCTATTTGGAATTATACGTTTTACATACAATACTTATTATGCTTTATATATATTCTTTTAAAGCAACATTCATATCAATAATTTCACTTTCTTTCTATATATTTCATTTTCAATCAAAATATTGAAAATGTGTCTTACTTTCATTTTTAACTTAACTGTACATTTTCATTGTATGTATGTACATGCAGTTCGTACTACAGTTCTAGATTCAGTAATATAGAATATAATGGTCATAATGATAATAGAATAATGATCAATGATAAGATTTTTAGAAATTTTATAATTTATTATATCAAATTATATCTAATTTGATATAATGTATAACATGGCGACGAATGTAGTATAAAATATATAAATGATAAGAATTTTTAGACTTTGAAATTTGGACTAATACATAATTATCTACATATATCTTTCAAGAATATTACATTGTGTAAGTCAAGCACATGTGTTTCATATTTGCAATAGTATATGTACGTGCATGTAAAATCTAGTGGAAACCAACTTCTGATAGGGGCAGTGTATTGCTACTAATTACATAGCCATGCTATTAATTATGTTACATGATAACTGCTAATGAGTAAACATGTTTCCCTATGTAATACAGCATCTACGTTGGGTCAACTGTTCCAGGTATTGGCTTTCATACCCAAATATTGACATATGTTATCCCGATGTACTGCTATATTAACTCGCCAATAATCTCTGTACACAGTCGATTCCTAAGACTCCAATAAACGTATCGTACCATTCACTGAATCTGCGTTGGAGTTCTACATCTACTTTTCCTCAACATACATTTATACGAGATTATAAATCATCATATATCGTCCTATTAACAGCCAGGGTCATGTAAGACCGGTCTCCAACGTATAACGTCCTATTAACAGCCAGGGTCATGTAAGGCCGGTCTCCAATGGATAACGTCATATTAACAGCCAGGGTCATGTAAGACCGGTCTCCAACGTACAAAGTCCTATTAACAGCCAGGGTCATGTAAGGCCGGTCTCCAATGTATAACGTCCTATTAACAGCCAGGGTGATGTAAGGCCGGTCTCCAATGTATAACGTTCTATTAACAGCCAGGGTGATGTAAGGCTGGTCTCCAATGTATAACGTCCTATTAACAACCAGGGTGATGTTAGGCCGGTCTGTAATGTATGCGGTGAGCAGCGTGTAGGTAGTGTGCGATCCGTGTTCTGAGAGACTGCGGGATATCAGTGTTTGCTTCTTGTATAGTGTATCTTGTATAGTGTATCTTGTATAGTGTATCTTGTATAGTGTATCTTGTATAGTGTAACTTGCCTTTTAATAGTGCATAGTTCCACTACACGACACAAAACTACCATACCAGTCTCGCAGAACACTCACCTCGCATGACCCTGGCTGTTGATAGGTCGCTAATTTAATCAATCAAACAAACAAACATTTTTATTGAAAATATGAAAAGGAAAAGGAGAACTACAGTTAATATGACTTCTTAGACTAGGTCTACTTTCATTAGTTGTATCAAATTTCGCATTCCAGTGTTTCGGTAACCTTACAATATCTTCTTTGTTGAAAGTAAACTTTGTTGAAAGTAAATTTTCAACTCTTAAGGACGTAACTTTTGCTGTTAAAGCGTTGTCTAAAATGTCGAATCCGTGAACGTTGAACGCCGTCATATCTTTAACGAATGGGATATTCAGGTCTCCAGCACCTCACCCGAAATCGAGAGCATTGTCGTATTTTTTTCTAGAATAATGAAAGGAACAAGTGAAAAAATGTGAATGTTAATATTAACATCGTTATTCAAGTATTGTTTTGTAAATTTCTTAAATGGATTTGAAAACAAAAATGTTTTATGACCGGTCACCCTATTCCATGATCGTAAAAGGGGAGACTGAATTTAGGATATCATCTTTTCTCTTTTTCCTAATTGACTAATCTTCCTAGCGTCTCCTATGACACCACCTCACTTTTGGCCCTGTGAGGTTTAGGTGTTGTCTCCTGGCCGACATACACCAAAGTCTATAAAAAAGGTAGTCCTGCTCCTGCTTAGCGCTCAGCAAACAGGGAGTAGGACGACTGGTCCCACCTTACATGGCCCTGGCAGTTAATAGGACGTTCATTATTCAAACAAACAAATATATATCTGTGTTGTGTCTTCTTTTATAGTGTTACTCCTGATCTTTTTATAGTGCTATATTACTGAAGCATACTGCCCAAGACACCAAGCAACACATCCTGTAGATCTCTGATGTGACCTCAAGCAAACAGTGCTTCATCGTGAGTGCAGCCTGCAACAAATAATGGTATTAAAACACTACACCAATTGGATATCAACTTCATGCGATACCAAAAAAAGCACCGTTGCAAAGCGCAATTTGCGCCACTTAAATTTTGTAGGTGAATTGATCTTTATTGTGAAACTTTAAAAATTGAACATTAGTTTGATTCCACTGTAACTGTGCCCTTTGCATTAGTGTATTTTGATATTTTTCATTACTATATGTTATGTAAATATTTTTACGTTTACAAAAATTGTGAATTTGGATTTCAGATTTTCCCCTCGGGAGGAGGTTAAATTTTTCATCGTTTATGTAGGGAAACATACGGATGAGCATTATCAATTTTCATAGGCAATGAGTCATACTTGATTCCGATTGCTAGCATTTTATATCATATCAAATTGTTTCTAGCTGACAACCAGAGGCCAAAGAGGCCGGACCAAAGAACCAAATTTTGTTAATATTGGGAACACACGTTTATGAGTATTATCAATTTTCATAGAAAATGAGTCAAACTTGATATGAATTATTAGTCTGAGCATTCAAACAACCTTCTCTAATTGGTCCTGACTGAACATCAGGGTCCAGAGGGGCGGGGCCAAAAGGGTCTAAATGATTTTTAAAAATCTACAGATATTATGATTTCAAAATAAATACTCTTCATAGATTGAAAGGTATTTAGGCCCTCTAACTCTGACTTAATTCAACGAAGAGCATGGTTGGCCAAAATTGATTCTGTATCCTAACTCCAGTGACCGTGAAGGCCCATGGGTCTCTTATTTAGTCTTATTAATACTGCACGGTATTTCAAAATTTGAGTACATGTATTTCTGTAAAGCCTATATATTCTATCTGCGTTATGTATTTTATATACCTTGGCATTTGGTTGTGGAAGAGCATTTGCAAATATCTTTTTTTTTTGTATTTATTTTATGTTATTTGAGACACACGTTATGCATATTCAGATGTCACAAGCTTGCTATATGCTTGCGTGACATCAAAGAGCCTCAATCTTCTAGCGCCGAATGCAGAACTGGTTTAAATATCTACAGATTATTGGATTCATTTTCCAGTAACAGGTCATTTTCCCCGCCTTATTTTTGAAGATATCAGCTATTAGTAATTGATATTGCTTATAGAAATAATAAAAATAATTATCTGAACATAGCAGGTATTATTATTCCAACGTATTGTAAAATATCATTTTTGTGTCGCCTGCAACGCAAGAGCGACACTTACATGTAGGTATCACTATGTCGGCGTAGTCGTCGGCGTCGGCGTCCGGGAAATGGTTTCCATGTGATAACTTCAGTATTTATTGTCCGACGACGTCAACCAAATTTGGTATACTGCTTTATATCAATGTGATCTCAAATGAGTTTGATAATAGTTAAAATCTGTCGATATTTGCAAGAGTTACGTGACTTTAAAATTGTCGAAACAGATAAATCCATGGTTTCCGCTCGATAACTTAAATATTTGTTGTCTGATTTCAACCAAATTTTATATATTGTTTTATACCAATGAAATCTCCGATGAGTTTGATAATGGTCAAAATCCGGCAATATTTGCAAGAGTTACGGTACTCAAAAATCATCGAAACAGATAAATCCATGGTTTCCGTCGATAACTAACATACTTATTGTCCGATAGCAACCAAATTTGATATACATACAAGTCTTTAAAACCGTCAAAACAGATAAATCTATGGTTTCCGCCAGATAACTTTAGTTTTTATTGTCCTATTTCAACCAAATTTGGGATATTGCTTTACTTTAATGAGATATCGAAGTGGTTTGATACTTGTCAAAATCCATCAATATTTGCAAGAGATACGGGACTAGAAAACTTCACCTAATTATTAACAATATTTACAACTGTAAGTAACTACTTTTCGTGATGCTGTGCAGGCGACACATTCATTTTCGTGCAATTCTTGTATATCGTACAAATGTAAATTATATATGATGTCTTTACTTAAAAGTAGCTGGTAATGTAGGAATGTTACTATTTAAATAAGTTCACAGTCAAATTAAACTTTTTAAAAAAATCAAATAAATACATCAAATATTTACATAGACTATATTCAGGTTTGTGTTTCATGTCGCAACTTCTAACAATGAAAGTTTCTCGCAGTATGGTAATATATTAGTATACAATATTCAGATTATCCTATTTAGATACTTTTTTTTTTCTCTTCTTTTCACTCAGATAAGAGAATATTCACTTTTATGATCATGTTGCTTATCATTCTCAATTTTTTTTTTAACTTACTGTAGTTTTCTCAATATATCTCTTTATTCTAACACAAAACATACTTTAAAAAAAACCAAAAAACACACAACCAAATACATACACTCATATACATACACCCTTACATACATACATACATACACATACATACATACAAACAAACATACGCACCCTCACACACACAAATACATACATACATACATACATACTTACTTACTTACTAACATATATATCTACGTACAAAACGCGCGCCATGCACGCGGACACAGATCCATACATCATCCAACAATTCATTCAATCATATTTTTTACATCTTGTATACTTACCACCTGATGATTTTGCATTTGCTCATTGTTTATATTCTCATTTCATCATAGTGGTTTTATATTTATTTTTTTTATTTTTACATTTCATTACATTTAAATATAATTTTTTGCGTTCTGATACAGTATTCAGTATATTGCAAAAATATCTCTAATTTTCATCCATTTTTATACATATTGTGTATAGTACAAATTATTTCACTAATTTAAAAAATAGTTTCCTTATAATTATTTTATACATTACAAACAATAATTTCACTAACAGCCTGATCAATCCTACCGATAGTCAAATTTCAGTGTTGGTCGTATCAACTCTTGCCACATCGATTTGACAATCGGTACAATTGATCAACTTTTCTATATTATTTCTTTTTTCTTACCTTATGTTATCTGCTGCTATCCTGTGTACTAGACATGTACGTCACTAAGTTATAAACCGGGCGTGAACTTGACGATCGGAAACTCTCCCGTCGTTGAACTTGATGGTATATTGAATCATTTCCTAATGGGACGTCTTCATTCTATCAATGACTTTTATTTATTCTATATGAAATTATGACTAATTTCATAAAAAAGGGTCCTCAAAGTGTTATTTTGTTATCTACATACATGTAATCGTACTAAGTTTCCGAAAATAAACTCGTTTATAAAATTATTATTAACAGTGTAAAGATTTGTTTGTTTGATTGATTAAGATAGTCCTATTAACAGCCAGTATCATGTAAGGACGCCATCCTATTAACAGCCAGTATCATGTAAGGACGCCCTCCTATTAACAGCCAGTATTATGTAAGGACGCCCTCCAGATAAATCACCGTTTTGGCATAGAGCTAAGTTGATAAAAAATTAAAATACATATGATGGCTAGCTATATGTCTTACTGTAAACATTTGAATTTTAAGGTGTCGTTCAATTCGCATCAATTAACCCATTCAATGGTATAATGACACCATATAATGAGCATAGAGTGAAGCTTATTTTCAGAGACATTCTCCTTATTGTAGCACGTTTTAGTATATATATCCTACTGGCATATAACGGTGCATTTTCGACACTGACTCAAAACTGCTGACAAAAATTCAATGCGATTTTGCACGAATCGTCAGAGGCAAAAGACAATTCAAAGTTGTGAGTGGGGGCTGTGGAATGAAAAAAAAAATGTCAAAAAATGAATAAAAAACTTCTCAATTCGCATTTATGGTAAAATCAAATACTCTTTACACTAGAAGAGTCTAAAAGCCCTCTACAAAAAAAACTAATTTTATGACCCTGTGTCTTAGATTTTCCCTAAGGGAGGTGGTCGTATCTACTATAGTTTATAAATAAAATACATATACACATTTATGAGGATTAATTGCTAAATTTTCACTAGAAATTAGTTAGACTTGTTAAATTATTAGTCTGAGATGGCATCTTAATATCTTGGCTAACCCCCAGGGGCTAGAGGGGCGGGACCAAAAGGGTCGTAACTTTTTTCTGCATCCATATATGATTGTATGAAATACTCTGTATATATTGAAAGGTGTTAAGGCTCTCTGCAGAAACTGTGGATTCCATGGCACCGGGGTCTTAGATTATCTCCATGGGAGGAGTTGAAATTTACTATAGTTCATATTGGAAAACATATTTATTGGCATTATTTGTTAAATCTCCATTGAAAAAGATTTGAACAATACTAGAATTATTATCGTGAGAAAGCTTTTTGACATCATATCCTAATTGTTTTGACTGACCCCAGGATTTTCGGGACGCGGTCAAAGGGTTCAAAATCACTAAGTTTCAAAACTCTGCCCCGTTCTTATCAATAAGGAATTGTTTTTTAGATCTGAAATGCTGGCTGAAAACACTCCCGTAGGAAATGATTCAATATGCCATCAGGTTCGCAAATGATACAATTTCCTGCTGACGGGAAATTTCATAAGTCAAAGATGAGAGCGTTTCCTGTAGGCAGGTATATAAATTAGTGCTGCCAAGGTTGAGCACACAAGACGACGGGACGGCAGCAGATACCATAAGGTAAGAAAATGTCAGGATAGGATAGACTGACGAACATTTCTGGATATTGTGAGAAATTTTCATTATTACAATGTAGAAGTGGTGACATGAAACACAAACCCTAACATAATCTTTTTTAGTATTTCATAAGTGATGTAGTTAATTTTGAATGAACTAAAACTGATTTCAGTAATTCCTAGTAATAGCAATATTTATACGCAATTACAATATATCAATTGCTTACAGCTGAAATCATCCTATCTTTCTGAGGCGTTGAAAAAGACTTACTACACGAAGATGAATCCAAATTATCTCAAGAACTGTAAACGAGTCTTTGGTAATTCACTCCTGCAATCGGGCGTTTGCCTTGGAAAAAACCTGGGACTCTTTGAGGCCTTACATGGCGTTGGCAAGCCCTGTGACATCGCATCCCTTGCACACCTCACTAAGACGAAGGAACCGTAAGCATATCACGTCACTGTTGCGTTATGTCTCTGAATATGATCTGTAAACACGTAGAAAAAAATCGTATTTTGACTGAAATTTCGCAAGCCTTCTTAGTGTCTTTAAATAGAGATTAAACAGTGTTTAAGGTGGTATGAACGCAATTGGATACTGACATATTCCATACCATCTTTAACGCCATCAAAACACTGTTCAATCTATATATTTACATAAATCAGTCTATTTGTACACGTTCAACGTCAAATTTTAAACGATTTCGGTTGCTAAGTTAGGTAACTAGTATCTATGGTTGTCAGAATGATCGCAGATATAGTTCCGCCGATTGTTGAACGTTATAGCTGCAGTTCAATTTTAAATATAACAATTATACCTTTCAATTATTTTTAAAATGTGCTTGTTTTTCAATTTGATTATATCAATTATGTCCATTTAAAAAAAATGGAGATACGTTTCGAAGTGGAGGAGCCACCATATTTGATTTTTAATCAAGGAAAGTAACTATGATATAGCGTATTGATGGCATGATCGTTGAGCTGCTGAATGCTTGTCATAGATGTATCGGTCTACGGACGCGATATAGATGAGAAGATTTAATTTTTCATAGTCATGACTTTCCTTTTTTGTACGGAGGATAAACAAGTGTTTGCATGTGTGTGTAGACCGATTTTGGTTGAAGAGACTGAGGATAACACTTATGATACTGTTTCAGATACCTGTAGGCCTAATGTTTTGATACTTGAGCAGTAGGGTATGAAACAATTGTTTTGTTACCTGAATAATTCAAATGATAATACACTAGCAATAAAGAATGTACTTTTCATAACGCCAAAATGTCATAACGTTCGTCGATTTGATTTTGGGACAGTGTGTGTGATTGTTTGTTTATTCGGTTAAATTAACGTCCTATTACCACCAGAGTTATGTAAGAAAGTCCTCCCATGTATGTGGTGTATAGCGTGTTTGTAGTGAGCGGTGCGTGTTTTGGGAGATTGTGGTATATTCATGTTGTACCTTCTGTAGTGGAACTCTTGCCCTTTTTATAGTGCTAAAATCATTTAGGCATGCCAAGACACCAAGCAACATACCCCATCCGGTCACATAATACTGACAACGAGTGAACCAGTTGTCCTACTAGCGGTATACTGAGTGCTAAGCAGGAGCCGACACTACCACTTTTATAGACTTTGGTGTGTCTCGTGTGCCAAGGGACAGAACCCAGAGCTTACCTCACAAGGGCGAGCGCTAAACAGAAGGCCGAAAGTGCGGCGGTGTCAAGGGAGACGTTAGTAAAAAGAAAGTTAGTTAGGAAGAAGAAGAGAAGAGATAATATCCTAAATTAAGTGATCTTTTACGATCATGCCATAATAGGAGCAGCAGGTACAATTAACGTCCTATATGCAAGGCCACATCAATTAAAATCGAGACATTTCTCACAATCGTAAGTAACTACGGTATAAAATTCATTGTTGTATTTTCATCTTCTTGCCCTAAAATTACCATGAGCGCAGAAAAAAATCGGATATTCTGAATAGCATACAATATGCAGCTGACCCTAATGTATCTTAATGCAAAATATTTTGCTTATCACTGAGTGGCTGAAAAACGGTCAAAAGTGATACGCCTCCTCTAAATATTGATTTTTAACGTGCACACGTTTAAAATAGCTCGGAAGTCTCCGAAATGTTCCGATCTCTACGGGTTTTGTCGATGTAAGTCACGTGATGCAATTCGGTTTTCCGATATTACCCGAAAGTTCTGAAAACATGGGGTTAACTGTGGCGGTTCTTTCAAAACGTGTGATATTTATTATGTCAATAGCATATTGGTGTGTTTATGGATCTGGACCATCATATATAAGTATTCATATTCACACATTGTATGTTTATGACAGTTTGTGATGGTGAGCATTACAAGAAATACAAATTTTAATGGTTTCAGGTACCTGAGAGAGTTGGTCTTTTCCTTCGTCTCGTCTGGGCTATTAGGCTTTCAAAATAACGAGGTGTTTGTCCCGGATTGGAAGGTTTTTAAGGAGGTGTTCGTTTCTCAGGAATTGAAATACATCAAGCCATTCGAAGATGTGTCACCGATTCTAGAAAACTGTTTCACTGAGAAAGGTCCTTTTGGTAGGTATGAACCAGTTATAAACAAATCACCAGAAGTAATTCACAGTGTCCTGTCCAGAATTACTTGTAGTCGCCATTTGCTTTAAATGATTCAAATGATATCTCTTAGGCTTATTCTTGAAAAATAATATTTCTAAAATAAGCAAAAAAGGATGAAGCACGAGAGAACGGAAATGGACACAAATACTAACGGTTCTGTGGTGCATTTCTGCTGTAGCTTTTGATTTGATATGTGAATTTACCAGCTAGTAATTATCTCAATAGTGTCAAAACAGTCAAACTTGTCTATAAAAACCACCCAAGGGGCAGAGGAAAATAGTGTTTATTACCATGTGCTCCAGGAAAAGTGGTCTTATTACACAGGTGTTTTTATACAGAGGTGGTCGCTAAGACAGGTTTGTACTCAGTCACCATCTACAGTTGGTTGAGTTTTGTGAGAGCTTTTATATGTGATACATTGTGTTTAAGTTTCTCATATTTCTGGCAAATGCTCTGGAAGCTTTTTCGTATTTTGATGTCCAAAAATCTGGTCATTTTAAATAAATGCGGCAATTCTAAGCACAGATATGTATTACAGGCTTGAATAATTATTTCTTAGTGTGTTGTACTGTATTCTTCATTATCAAAGTGCAGTTTTGTTTTGTAACAATCATTATTTCAGTACAGTTATTTGTTAAAAGTTTACTGTTAAGTGTTGTAGTCTTCAACCCCTGAAGGAAGTGTTGCACGTTTCTTTATTATCTAAAGTGAGAGAGCACAATGGCCGATTGTTTACGTCCCAAATACTCAATTTCTAGCTGCTAGTTCGAAGCCTATATGAAGAGGTCACTGAACGAAGTTTTTGGGGTTTTTTTTCGGGTGATTTTTCAACCTGGAGCGTCTTTGTATGACCCTATGTGATAATCTAATAAGACATCAAACCAGAATAAATAATTAAGTGTACATTATTTATTTCAGGCTACGGTCATGATGAAGCCCCCTTTGTTATGGAATTCATCTTATCCCGGCGAGCTAATTACAATGTCCCTATAGCCAAAGCACTAGCCGAGGTCATTAAAGTCCATGCAAGTATGTAAAGCATAAAAAGGAAAATTATCAAATATTGATTGTATTATCGAGATCAAAGAAAAAAAACCTAGTACGGATATCACAACCTAAACTTTAAGTTAAAAGAAATAGGAATGTAATTCAAATGTATAATTGAATAGCAAACATATCAATAATTTTATTGGCGGAATTGGCAGACCAATGGCGTAGTGTTACATATTTACACATGTTTTATTTAAGTCATTTGAATAGATATTTTATCGAAATCCATTTAGGAAGTGGGCAAAAAAACCCAGTGTATAACTAGCGTGAGGTTTTCGTAACTTTCCCTTTCCTTATGTTATTTTCGCTGTTTTAGAAAAATACGCCGATGTCCTCGATTTGGGGTGCGGTTCTGGAGACCTGACCATTCCGTTCGCGAAAGAAATGAATGCGTCTAAAGTTCAAGGATGCGACAATTCCGAAAAGGCGATTTTCAATGCAAAAATTGCGTCCTTCGACGTTCCAAACCTTCATTTAAGCGTACGGGATATTCATAAATTACCGGAAGATTGGACGGAGAAATTCGATATCATACTGCTGTATGATGTTCTCCATGACCTACAGTTTCCGGATAAGGCGATGAAGCAGGTGATGAGGGTACTAAAAAAGGGAGGTATCGTTATCATTGTTGATCCGAAGGTAAGCAGCAACCCATCTGAAAACATAGGCAACATACTTTCGGCAGAAGCGCTCACATATAGTACCTGGTGGTGTATCCCAAGCAGCTCGTGTAACCATGGTTCTGGTCACGGTGTCGGCTGGGGCTGGCAAAATAAGGAGAAATTCCTCAGTGGTATTCCTGGGCTGGAGATCAAAAGTCGTGTATGTCTCATAAATAGCAACTACAACTTTGCCTACATCTGTAAAAAGGAGTAGGACAATGATGAAGACAACAAAGAACACTACGTTATCCATATCTATAGAGCATTTATAAATTATAATTGTATTGACATTCCGAGACCATAATTTAAGATAGACAACTACAACTATGCCTACTTCTGTAAAAAGAAGCAAGACAATTGAGAAGACTATGAAGAATACTATGTTATCCTGAAGACTCGATACATCTATAAAATATTTATACATCATAATTCTATTTACTTTCTACGAACAAACGTCCTTTTTACGTACAATATTATGTTATAAATGTATCTGTTATAATCTATTAATATCTTGATAATTGTATTTACAATTAAAATTATAATATCTGTCAAAAATTAGGTTCATATACTAGTGAACAACAACGATTAAAATTGTATCTTAATTCATATCTTAGTGACTATTAACATTTTGATATATTGATTTATTATACAAATAAAAGCACTGCAAGTCTAATTGAATAATTGCAATGGTTTTGTGTTCTTTTAGGTAACATCTACATGGTAACGATAAGAGTAAATTATCATATAATGCAAATCCTTATTCTTACATATATGATATTTGGCATAAAGATAATTTAATTGTTCATACATATTGGTGTAAGTTAAATTGCCACCAACCAATAAAACCTGGTGACATCACTGCTTCAAGAAAACACACATATTTTACTATACAGAACTGAAACAACGGGATTTGCGTTTCATTATATATTTCTATGTATGGAGAATTGACGCCATTTTCTTCGAACTTTGTTCAAAATGGCAGAATATCTATTGTAAAACTGTAATTAAAACGTCGAGGTTTGGGGGAAACTCTAAAGTAAATATTTTAATGGGTGGATATTAAGGATAGGAATATTCTTCCTTCGGGATCACAAAACCTCGTGTTTTACAACATTTTGTGACCCTCGGGTAGAATATCATATCTTTCATATCCACATATGGGATATCACCATGAATAGAATTACGGTTACTGTTTGTGAATGCGCTTATTTATTTCCTACGGCCTAAAAAGGGAGTACACTCTCATTCGGTTAAGTGAATGAATCTTTCACTCCGCATCAAAGAAGTGTCTCGCTTCGAGCGAAACAAAGTAAGGAACTGTCAATTTGCTTCGTTTTGAAAGCCATAATGGTGCAGGATAAAACGAATAAACGGTTAGTATCTTACAATCCAAGTTTATTTTGGTGCTCGACACGGAAAGCCGAGATGACTCGGCAAAGCCTCGTCAAAGCCTCGTCATCTCGGCTTTCCTAAGTCTCACACCAAAATAAACCTTGTATTGTAAGATACTAACCGTGTATTCTCTATTACTTTAGAGTTTCCCCCAAACCTCGACGTTTTAATTACAGTTTTACAATAGATATTCTGCCATTTTGAATAAAGTTCGAAGAAAATGGCGTCAATTCTCCATAAATAAAAATATGTAATGAAACGCAAATCCCGTTGTTTGAGTTCTCTATAGTAAAATATGTGTGTTGAAGCAGTGATGTCACGAGGTTTTATTGGTTGGTGGCTATGTAATAGAGCCTCAACCGACACCTTCGATAGGATATTTTGCACCAACTTAACTTACACTAATATGTATGAACAATTAAATTATCTTTATGCCAAATATCATATATGTAAGAATAAGGTTTTGCATTTTATTATAATTTGCTCTTATCGTTACCATATTACTTAAAAGAACACAAAACTATTGCAATTATTCAATTAGACTTGCAGTGCTTTTATTTGTATAATAAATCAATATATTAAAATGTTAATAGTCACTAAGATATGAATTAAGATATAATTTTAATTGTTGTTGTTCACTGGTATATGAACCGAATTTTTGACAGGTATTATAATTGTAAATACAATCATCAAGATATTAATAGATTATAACATATACTTTTTTAACATGATATTGTACGTAAAAAGGACGATTGTTTGTGGAAAGTACATGTGTATCAAGTCTTCAGGATAACAAAGTATTCTTCATTGTCTTCTCCATTGTCTAATTTCTTTTTACAGAAGTAGGCATAGTTGTAGTTGTCTATCTTAAATTATGGCCGTAGAATGTCAATACAATTATAATTTATAAATGCTCTATAGATATGGATAACGTAGTGTTCTTGGTTGTCTTCATCATTGTCTTACTTCTTTTTACAGATGTAGGCAAAGTTGTAGTTGCTATTTATGAGACATACACGACTTTTGATCTCCAGCCCAGGAATACCACTGAGGAATTTCTCCTTATTTTGCCAGCCCCAGCCGACACCGTGACCAGAACCATGGTTACACGAGCTGCTTGGGATACACCACCAGGTACTATATGTGAGCGCTTCTGCCGAAAGTATGTTGCCTATGTTTTCAGACGGTGCTGCTTACCTTCGGATCAACAATGATAACGATACCTCCCTTTTTAGTACCCTCATCCTGCTTCATCGCCTTATCCGGAAACTGTAGTCATGGAGAACATCATACAGCAGTATGATATCGAATTTCTCCGTCCAATCTTCCGGTAATTTATGAATATCCGTACGCTTAAATGAAGGTTTGGAACGTCGAAGGACGCAATTTTTGCATTGAAAATCGCTTTTTCGGAATTGTCGCATCCTTGAACTTTAGACGCATTCATTTCTTTCGCGAACGGAATGGTCAGGTCTGCAGAACCGCACCCCAAATCGAGGACATCGTGCGTATTTTTCTAAAACAGCGAAAAATAACATAAGGAAGGGAAAGTTACGAAAAACCTCACGTTAGTTATACTATGTTTTTTCGCCACTTCCTAAATGGATTTCGATAAAAATCTATTCAAATGACTTAAATAAAAATGTGTAAATATGTAACACTACGACATTGGTCTGCCAATTCCGCCATAAAATTATTGATATGTTTGCTATTCAATTATACATTTGAATTACATTCCTATTTCTTTTAACTTAAGTTTAGGTTGTGATACTCGTACTAGGTTTTTTTCTTTGATCTCGATAATACAATCAATATTGATAATTTTACTTTTTATGCTTTACATACTTGCATGGACTTTAATGACCTCGGCTAGTGCTTTGGCTATAGGGACATTGTAATTAGCTCGCCGGATAGATGAATTCCATAACAAAGGGGGCTTCATCTGACCGTAGCCTGAAATAAATAATGTACACTTAATTATTTTTGGTTTGATTTGTCTTATTAGATTATCACATAGGGTCATACAAAGACGCTCCAAGGTTGAAAAATCACCCGAAAAAAACCCAAAAACTTCGTTCAGTGACCTCTTCATATAGGCTTCGAACTAGCAGCTAGAAATTGAGTGTTTGGGACGTAAACAATCGCCATCGTGCTCTTCACTTTAGATAATAAAGAAACGTGCAACACTTCCTCCAGGGGTTGAAGACTACAACACTTAACAGTAAACTTTTAACAAACAACTGTACGGAAATAATGAATGTTAAAAACAAAACTGCACTTTGATAATGAAGAATACAGTACAACACACTAAGAAATAAATTATTCAAGCCTGTATACATATCTGTGCTTAGAATTGCCGCATTTATTTAAATGACGATTTTTGGACATCAAAATACGAAAAGCGTTCCAGAGCATTTGCCAGAAAATGAGAAACTTAAACACAATGTATCACATAAAAAAGCTCTCACAAAACTCAACCATGTAGATGGTGACTGAGTACAAACCTGTCTTAGCGACCACCTCTGTATAAAAACACCTATGTAATAAGACCACTTTTCCTGGAGCACCTGGTAAATAAACACTATTTTCCTCTGCCCCTTGGGTGGTTTTTATGAACAAGTTTGACTGTATTGACACTATTGAGATAATTACTAGCTGGTAAATTCAAATATCAAATCAAAAGCTGCAGCTGAAATGCACCACAGAACCGTTAGTAATTGTGTCCATTTCCGTTTTCTCGTGCTTCATCCTTTTTGCTTACCTTAAAAATATTATTCTTCAAGAATAAGCCTAAGAGATATCATTTGAATAATTTAAAGCAAATGACGACTACAAGTAATTCTGGACAGGACACTGTGAATTACTTCCGGTGATTTTTTTATAACTGGTTCATACCTAACCAAAGGACCTTTCTCAGTGAACAGTTTTCTAGAATCGTGACACATCTTCGAATGGCTTGATGTATTTCAATTCTGAAGAAACGAACACCTCCTTAAAAACCTTCCAATCCGGGACAAACACCTCGTTATTTTGAAAGCCTAATAGCCCAGACGAGACGAAGGAAAGACCAGCTCTCTCAGGTACCTGAAACCATTAAAATTTGTATTTCTTGTAATGGCTCACATCACAAACTGTCATAAACATACCAATGTGTGAATATGAATACTTATATATGATGGTCCAGATCCAATAAACACACCAATATGCTATTGACATAATAATATCACACGTTTGGAAAGAACCGCCACAGTTAACCCCATGTTTTTCAGAACTTTCGGGTAATATCGGAAAACCGAATTGCATCACGTGACTTACATCGACAAAACCCGTAGAGATCGGAACATTTGGAGACTTCGAGACTATTTTTAAACGTGTGCACGTTAAAAATCAATATTTAGAGGAGGCGTATCACTTTTGACCGTTTTTCAGCCACTCAGTGATAAGCAAAATATTTTGCATCAAGATACATTAGGGTCAGCTGCATATTGTATGCTATTAGAATATCCGATTTTTTTTTCTGCGCTCATGGTAATTTTAGGGCAAGAAGATGAAAATACACCAATGAATTTTATACCGTAGTTACTTAGATTTGTGAGAAATGTCTCGATTTTAATTGATGTGGCCTTGCATATAGGACGTTAATTGTACCTGCTGCTCCTATTAGGCATGATCGTAAAAGTCACTTAATTTAGGATATTATCTCTTCTCTTCTTCTTCCTAACTAACTTTCTTTTTACTAACGTCTCCCTTGACACCGCCGCACTTTCGGCCTTCTGTTGAGCGCTCGCCCTTGTGAGGTAAGCTCTGGTTCTGTCCCTGGCACACGAGACCCACCAAAGTCTATAAAAGTGGTAGTGTCGGCTCCTGCTTAGCACTCAGTATACCGCTAGTAGGACAACTGTTCACTCGTTGTCAGTATTATGTGACCGGATGGGGTATGTTGCTTGGTGTCTTGGCATGCCTAAATGATTTTAGCACTATAAAAGGGGCAAGAGTTCCACTACAGAAGGTTACAACATGAATATACCACAATCTCCCAAAACACGCACCGCTCACTACAAACACGCTATACACCACATACATGGGAGGACTTTCTTACATAACTCTGGTGGTAATAGGACGTTAATTTAACCGAATAAAACAACAATCACACACACTGTCCCAAAATCAAATCGACGAACGTTATGACATTTTGGCGTTTGAAAAGTACATTCTTTATTGCTAGTGTATTATCATTGAATTATTCAGGTAACAAAACAATTGTTCTAAACCCTACTCTTTAAGTATCAAAACATTAGGCCTAAGGTATCTGAAACAGTATCATAAGTGTTATCCTCAGTCTCTTCAACCAAAATCGGTCTACACACACATGCAAACACTTGTTTAATCCTCCGTACAAAAAAAGGAAAGTCATGACTATGAAAAATTAAATCTTCTCATCTATAACGCGTCCGTAGACCGATACATCTATGTAAGCATTCAGCAGCTCAACGATCATAGCATCATAACGCTAATCATAGTTACTTTCCTTGATTAAAAATCAAATATGGTGGCTCCTCCACTTCGAAACGTATCTCCATTTTTTTTAAATGGACATAAATTGATATAATCAAATTGAAAAAACAAGCACATTTTAAAAATAATTGAAAGGTATAATTTGTTATATTTAAAATTGAACTGCAGCTTATAACGTTCAACAATCGGCGGAACTATATCTGCGATCATTCTGACAACCAATAGCTACTAGTTACCTAACTTAGCAACCGAAATGTTTAAAAATTTGACGTTGAACGTGTACAAATAGACTGATTTTTGTAAATATATAGAGTTGAACAGTGTTTTGATGGCGTTAAAGATGGTATGGAATATGTCAGTATCCAATTGCGTTCATACCACCTTAAAAACACTGTTTAATCTCTATTTAAAGACACTAAGAAGGCGTGCGAAATTTCAGTCAAAATACGATTTTTTTTCTACATGTTTTACAGATCATATTCAGAGCTAAG
>SAYR01035995.1:1816578-1826640 GCA_004382745.1 Argopecten irradians irradians | reverse complement strand
GATATATCACTGAAAGGAAATGAAAATACTCAAATAACAACCAATACCCATTAAAGAATTACTTAACAATACATACATTTGTCATGAGCCAAGAAAAAGACGACACCGCCATACGAGATTTTCGATATCGTAAAAATGACGTCATTTCGATGAATGTGACGTCACGTTTTAGCGGGACTGAATGACGTTTCCATCACCGGAAGGTTCAAGTTCTGGGTCAAGTTAGAAAAAGTGCCGTCAGATATGGAACAAATTCACGTGATCGTATTGACGGATAAAGCATATCGTATTGACGGATAAAGCACAAGTTTATCCGGCAGTAGTTATCGGTCAGTATGTGGGACCGTTGCAGGATAAAATATTTTAATGGGTGGATATTAAGGATAGGGATATTCTTCCTTCGGGATCACAAAACCTCGTGTTTTACAACATTTTGTGACCCTCGGGTAGAATATCATATCTTTCATATCCACATATGGAATAGTCTGGATGTTTGGATATACAATGTACCATACTTATAAATCATACAATGTTTTGTCCAAAGCAAATTTGGCAAAAGATATCGGAATTAAAACAAAACAACTTTAAAACTCAATATGAATATTGAATAAGAGTACAGCATAAACATTGTATATACTGTATTGCTTTGTTTGTTTGTTTGATTAATTAACGTCCTATTAAAAGCTATGGTCATGTAAGGACGGCCTCCCATGTACATGTATACGGTGTGTTGCGTGTATGTTGTGCGAGAAGCGTGTTTTGGGAGACTGCAGTATATACATGTTGTGTCTTCTTGTATAGTGGAGCTGCTGTCTTTTTTATAGTGCTTTATCACTGGAGCATGCCGCCGAAGACACAAGCAACACACCCCACCCGGTCACATTATACTGACAACGGGCAGTATTGCAAGTCATGAAAAAAGGACAAGACCATACCTATTTATTCAAATCAAGGTCAAATCCAGACCTTGTCAAAAATGTCATGGAATTAAGTGTAAAAGGATTGAAACCAAAAGGCTCCAGACCAAGGACAGGGCTGTCAGAAAGACCCCGTTTCATCAAGATCCCTCAGGTTAACTTCAAGACTGTAATAATTTGTTCCATTAAAGTACATGAGTTAATTAAAAACTTTGGTTGATGAAATGGAACGACTGGTTTGTCTATTGTCAGTTGAAATCATTATGGCATCTGTTCGGCGGTTATCTTCATTAAGGTAGCACTATAAAACGACCAAGATTTCCACTATTAGAAATAAAAAGTAAATTACAAGTTCCAACAAACATACAGACAACATACACTGTTAAATAACTCTAAATAGCTATGAAGAGGAGGTTAAGAGTAGCTAACCAATGATGAAATAGAATGTAGCGCCTGTTCAATTATCTCTAGTAAACCCTTGACATTGTTTCATTTTAGAAACACCAATAGCATGTCTTGTTCAAAGTAAAAACATTTAAATCAAATTTACCTTCAGTAATAATAATAATGTTATTAATAATCAGTACAAGAACGAATAATATGTCAAACTGGCTTCTTGCGATTACTTCTACCGTGTAATATATTGTATAGATGTTAAATTTCGCGAGGGTAAAATTTCGCGATATACTGTTAAGAAATTACTCGCAGGTTTTTATTTTCGCGAAACAACTTTGTAACTTTTGAAAATATGGTTTATGTGACAGGATTTGTAATGTAATACTAAAGGTTTTTGAAATTTCGCGAGGCTTTATTTTTTAATGAATTTAGTGAAATTTAAATCCCCGCGAATATTAGAAACTATACAGTACTTTGTAACATCTTCTGTACAGGCTGTGGTGTGCATATTTCAGTATGAAGTAGTGCTTTCTGATAAAAGGTCTACAAGGATTCGTATCAGTCTAATAATCATTCAATGCCTATTATATTTTCTACTCCGAAACTCCGTATGAACATGGCGTTTACGGTGTAGATTATGAACATAGAATTTTAATTGAATTGGAATAAACATCCATATCTAATATAATTATCCCTCCATTAATTCTAAACCATTGGTTTATTGGTGAAAAGGTAAACATACTTATCAGAGGCACTCTTGTATGTATTGATATTCCTTGATGGTTTCGGCGGCATGCTTCAATGATATATCACTACAAATAGGGCAAGAGTTCCACTATACAAGAAGGCACAACACGATCATACCACAGTCTCCCAAAACACACACCGCACATGTACACTACATACACGCTACATACTGCATACATTGGAGACCGACCTTACATGACCCTGACTGTTGATAGGACGTTAATTATTCAAACAAAGCATTGATGAAAGCTCGCGACTGTTTAAAAAGTGAATACATTGTATAAAATTATTTGATTGAAAGGTTAGTACGTCATTTTCAATTTTCGACTCCAAATAACAACACAGCTATGATTTAAACTGCACTATTTGCTTTATCAATAACGATTTAGGTATTCTAGGAAACTATGAAGCGTGATTGCGTGGATAACTGCACTGTTGAAGACACTTTTTCTATAAAACTAGACATAAATTCGTGTAGTGACTACCATAGACGTCCTTGATAAAATTTAGAAAGGAATATAAATATAACTCTAAATCTGAAAATGCTGGCTGAAGATGTCCCCCTCAGGAAGTGATTCAATAAGCCACCGAGTTCTCAAATGACCAACTTTCCTGTTGACGGTGAATTTCACGTGTCAAAGATGAGAGAGTTTCCGATTTTCAAGAGCATGCCCGGTATATATAAATTAGTGTTGTACACGTCCAGTACACAGGACAGACGGGACGACAGCAGATATAATTAGATAAGAAGAGTTTATCGTATAGGAAAGGCTGAAGGACATATCTGAATACTATATACATATAAATTACCATATTGTGAGAAAATGTCAATGTTACAAGTGGCGACGTGAAACACAAACTCTATCATATATAACTATTGTTTTTAAATCTTTTGGTAGAAATATATTTATTTAAGTTTGATTGGACTGAAAACTGATGAAATTACCTGCTATATTGAAGTCAAGACACCTTATGTGATTTACATTTGTACGATATTGAATGATTTTTCTAATACGATGAATAATAATACCTGCTGATGTTTTGTTATGTTCAGAGTATTATGTCTATAAGCAATCAATTACTAATATATGATGTTTTCTTATCTGTTTAAGCGTGGGAAAAGATTTGCTACAAGAAAATGAATCCAAAATATCTCCAAATGTGTAA
The DNA here is from genome assembly GCA_004382745.1 of Argopecten irradians irradians. Taxonomy (NCBI): domain Eukaryota; kingdom Metazoa; phylum Mollusca; class Bivalvia; order Pectinida; family Pectinidae; genus Argopecten; species Argopecten irradians. Next base: position 1,823,413 of record SAYR01035995.1, on the reverse strand, counting down.
CCGAGTCTTTGGTGATAAAGTCTTGCAGTCGGGCGTTTGCCTTGGTAAAAGAATTGGGCTCTTTGAGGCCATGCAGTCCAAAAACAAGCCTTGGGACATCGCAACCCTTGCAAAGGAAACTCACGTGAAGGAACCGTAAGCATATCATGTCGTTCTGCAATTTCATACGTCGTTTTGCTCTATGTCTTTAATAAAGTAGTTTAAAAGGTTTACTCCAATTCTTCTAGAAGTATTTCTGTGCCACAACATTAACTTCTGTCGAGAAAGACTTTCGTCTAAAGAATATATATCCGAGTCCATCGCGCCGGTGTTATGGAAGTAATAACCGTTCAATAGGTTCTGAGGTTTTGTATATATGATTTTCAATCTATTTCATTTGAAATAGTCGTCCAAATACCATAGAAAGATTTGAGATATAGTAAGAAAACAATGTTTTAATTAGTACACCATTGTTGTTTACGTGATAGTCGTTTAGAATAGCATTTATACCTTGAAATGATGACTATTGAAATATTACGATTTAATATATACGTAACAGTGTAAAGAGTGTACGTGTTATGTATCATAATGCACCCATAAAATGAGTTTTTCTCATGATGATGTTCAATATTACATTTTGTATAATTCTGCTCTTTCCAAGATAATAAATAAATGTTGTATTCCGAATTTGCATATTACAGAGTTATCTGCACTTGAGGGCAGGTATTGATTATGACGTCATGTTTTTGCGAGCGTAACGTCATACGTTTCGGAGAAAACGACGTGAATTGCGCTCAGAAAATAATGACGTAACAATCGATACCTACCCGCAAAGGAGCTAACTCTGTACTATACAAAGACGGAATACCGATAAGCACAAGACACTTATTCATACGACGTATTATTGTTTTCATATAACATACCGTTATTATAAGATGCTCACGAAAAAACTTTATTGCATACTATATATGTCAGTAGCTTTAGGTTCGTTTGTTTATTGTTTATATCCCGCTTACGCTATAGAGGATTATTTTCACGGGGATTGTATTTTCGTCATGTCAGGGGCATTGCTATAATCGCAAAATTCCGATCCGCGAAATTTTGATAAATAGTTAAATTATACATTCCCTGAACGTCTTTTAAATTCCCCGCGAAACCGTTTTGTATATATCCAGTCATAATACTTGACGCACAATTCTTTCGGTCTATGGAAAAATAGCCTCAAAGATCTTAACAATAGAAATGAGTGTATCATTATTATGAAATTAAATTATAACATAATATAAAATAATGAAAAATTATTTTTGTCAGATATCTGAGAGAGTTGATTCATTCCTACGTCTCATCTGGGTTGTTGGACATTAAAGATAGCAAGGTGTTTGTCCCGGATTGGAAGGTTTTTAATGAGGTGTTCGTTTCTCGGGACTTGAAATACGTCTCGCAATTCCAAGAGGTGGCACCGATTCTAGAAAAATGTTTCACTGAGAAGGGTCCTTCTGGTAGGTATAAACCAGTAATGCACACGTCCGTGTATCACGATATCCTGTCTAAAATTAGTGTAAAATTATCTTAAGTGTTGTAATTGCCATCTGCTTTTATTAAATGATTCCACTTATATCTATAGAGTTTATTCTCGAAGAATATTATTTTGAAATTAGACGAAAAGGAAAAAGCACGAGTGAACGGATATGACACAATCACTAACGGTTCTGGATTTGGTCTACCGTACTACACTGCAGACAATTGAAAATGTTCTATTCCTGTCGGCATGCATATTTGCATAATATAACAAAGAATTCAGTAATATACAGCAACAAAACAATCTGAAGATATAGCATACTTCATTATCACGAAGCCTGTTGTACATTAGCGCCCTACGTTTTGATTACCATCTTAGTTTACCAGACCTATCTTATACAATTTATCACAGTAGTGTAAAATACAGTCCAACCTGGCAATAAAAACCACTCAAGGGACAGAGGGAAAATGTTTTAATAGCCAGGTGGTATTTATGCACAAGTTAAATTGTGTTGATATCAGTCAATTGGGAGACCAAAATGTGGTCTTATTACACAGGTGGTAGTTATACAGAGATGGCCGCTAAGACAGGTTTGTACTCAGTCACCATCTACTGTACTGTTGGTTGAGTTTTGTGAGGGTTTTTACATGTGATATATTGTACTTGATGTCCAAAATTCTAAGCACACATATATCACAGGCTTTATAAACTAGTGTAATATTTCTAAGTATTGTAATGTGTTTGGTGATTCGTTATCAACGTGCAGTTTTATCAATTAATTTTTCATTTCAGGTTACGGTCACGATGAAGCCCCCTATGTTATGGAATACATCTTATCTCTGCGAGCTTTTTACAATAACTCTATAGCCGAGGAGCTATCCGAAAAAGTCATAAAAGTCCACGCAAGTATGTAAATCGTACAAATAGAAAAATTATCAAATATTGATTTCATTATCGTGATCATAAGAAAAAATTAGCAAGAAGGTCACAACTTAAATTATAATGAAGGATGGGTGTCAATTTTGGCTGCTTTACAGCATTTCGTTGATAAGTAAGTTATTTTGCTGTAAGATAACTAAGAGTCCGTTGCATAGTGTATAATATTCAAAACATCAGCTTTTTTTAGAACTGAATGGTTATAAGCTTTCAATTAGTTTTAAAAATTGAACAGCAAACAAATGCATTCTTTAATTTGCGCTATTGGCAGATCAATGGCTTCAAATACCTTTACTTTTCAATATACTATTCTCCCTGTTTTAGAAAAACACGCTGATGTCCTCGATTTAGGGTGCGGTTCTGGAGACCTGACCATTCCGTTCGCGAAGGCACTTAACGCGTCTAAGGTCCATGGGTGCGACTTTTCCGAAAACGCGATCACGAGTGCAAAAATTGCATCCTTCGGCGTCCCAAACCTTGATTTCAGTAAACAAGATATTCATAAATTACCGGAAGATTGGACTGAGAAATTCGATGTCATTCTTCTATATGATGTTCTCCATGACCTACAGTTTCCGGGTAAGGCGATGGAGCAGGTGATGAGGGTACTAAAGAAGGGAGGTATCGTTATCATTGTTGATCCGAAGGTAAGCAGCAACCCGTCTGAAAACATAGGCAACATGCTGGCAGCGCAAGCACTGACATTCAGTACCTGGTGGTGTATCCCAAGCAGCTCGTGTAACCATGGTTCTGGTCACGGTGTCGGCTGGGGTTGGCAAAACAAGGAGAAATTCCTTACCGGTATCCCTGGGCTGGAGATCAAGAGCCGTGTATGTCTCATAAAAAGCGACTACAACTTTGCCTACATCTGTAAAAAGAAGTAGAACAATGATGAAGACAACAAAAAACACTACGTTATCCATATTTATAGAGCATTTATAAATTATTATTGTATTGATTATCCGTTACGATAAGGATAATGCAGAAGACAGTGAAAAACACAACACATTTTTCTGACTCATAAATGTAGCACCTTTAAATTATTATTCTATTGACTTCCCAAAATTGATTTTTTTCGCATGGAATATATGGTATATAAATGTATGTGTTAATCTATTAATATCTTCATAACTGTATTTACATGATAATATAACAACCAAATCAACAAATTAAAGCATTTCTACAATACTTACCTTTATTGTTTTCTTTGCAATATTTGAATTTATCTACATAGAAACGGTAAGTGTAATTATGGTGATATTCTGCGAGCTATTGTTTAATACAATTGCTATTAAATATACTTCAATCTTTTCACGGCGAATATAAATCAAAAGGTATCAAAATTAAAAACAAAACTCAGCTCGAAATGGATTGAAATAGAACACAAGATCACAACATAAACATTATAAAAAATTACTAATAATTATAAAAATAGAAAGAAAGGACTATGCGTTTCAGAAGAGAATATATTCGCTGTTTTATCCATAATATTTGCTATTCAATTTAAGATCAAATCCTGGTCATGTTTTTATGGAAACAGGTTAATGACAATGAAGCAAGAGGCACAAAAACATGGAATGATGATCAAGATGTCTTCCCGAGGAACTTAGATAGGCCATTCGAGACTATATTAAAATTTGTATCATTAAGTATCCCGCCTCAGACAAGAATATTGTATTCCCATTGATTAAAATGGCATCACGTGATATCCAATATATATTCGTATTAGGTTAGTAGAAATCGTATCAGGTTTGGACGATAGAGTTATCGTTCTTTGCCCCTAACGTCATTAGCAACAAGATGGCGGTCAAGTAACGCTTCGCGACGACGGCACTCAACGAGATGGAGACAAAATGTTTGAATGATAGCGCTGATGATCACTTTCAAAGCAAACCGAAATCGGCAACACTTATTTAGGATTATTTAACAGAAAAGAGATAACGCAACAATGCATTCTTTAATTTGCGGCTATTGGCAGATCAATGGCTTCAATACCTTTACTTTTCAATATACTATTCTCCCTGTTTTAGAAAAACCTGATGTCCTCGATTTAGGGTGCGGTTCTGGAGACCTGACCATTCCGTTCGCGAAGGCACTTAACGCGTCTAAGGTCCATGGATGCGACTTTTCCGAAAACGCGATCACGAGTGCAAAAATTGCATCCTTCAGCGTCCCAAACCTTGATTTCAGTAAACAAGATATTCATAATTACCGGAAGATTGGACTGAGAAATTGATGTCATTCTTCTGTATGATGTTCTCCATGACCTACAGTTTTCCGGGTAAGGCGATGGAGCAGGTGATGAGGGTACTAAAGAAGGAGGTATCGTTATCATTGTTGATCCGAAGGTAAGCAGCAACCCGTCTGAAAACATAGGCAACATGCTGGCAGCGCAAGCACTGAATTCAGTACCTGGTGGTGTATCCCAAGCAGCTCGTGTAACATGGTTCTGGTCACGGTGTCGGCTGGGGTTGGCAAAAGGAGAAATTCCTTACGGTATCCCTGGGCTGGAGATCAAGAGCGTGTATGTCTCATAAAAGCGACTACAACTTTGCCTACATCTGTAAAAAGAAGTAGAACAATGATGAAGACAACAAAAAACACTACGTTATCCATATTTATAGAGCATTTATAAATTATTATTGTATTGATTATCCGTTACGATAAGGATAATGCAGAAGACAGTGAAAAACACAACACATTTTTCTGACTCATATATGAAGCACCTTTAAATTATTATTCTATTGACTTCCCAAAATTGTTTTTTTCGCATGGAATATATGGTATATAAATGTATGTTTTTTAATCTATTAATATCTTCATAACTGTATTTACATGATAATATAACAACCAAATCAACAAATTAAAGCATTTTCTACAATACTTACCTTTATTGTTTTCTTTGCAATATTTGAATTTTATCTACATAAAACGGTAAGTGTAATTATGGTGATATTCTGCGAGCTATTGTTTAATACAATTGCTATTAAATATACTTCAATCTTTTCACGGGAATATAATCAAAGGTATCAAATTAAAAACAAAACTCAGCTCGAAAATGGATTGAAATAGAAAACAAGATCACAACATTAACATTATTAACTTACATTATATATAATAATAATAATAAAAATACTGTAAGAGATATCTCATTAATTCCAATTGTTCTGAATCAAGAACGATTTTTTAAGTGTTCCAGCAAAAATTAATGTAGTGTAACTTACTTTACTTTTGGAGTAAAATCGTCTTTTTGTGTCCCAATTTCCCTGATGGCAAAATTTTCACTTGGAAGGTCTTTATCACTAGCGGTGTTTATTCACGTTTGAAAACAAGCGTTCTGACGCCCTTCCCGGGTTAAAGTTCATTTTACGAATTTAAAATCAACAAAAGGAGCGGAATTAATATCAAGAAACAATGCATTTTAGCTGTAATATCGACATTGTCGGGCACAAAACCCGATATCGGATAATAAGAATTCCTGGTATAGTTGAAATAGGAAAATATTACGATGTCAGTAAATAAATGTTTAATTTCTTTCGTTTGATTCCATTTTCTAAATTTGTTTGACTTGAACCCCCAACATTCCAGTGACGTCACTTTTAGTAGGAGTGAATGAAACGGCAGTCAATCCCGCAAACAGTGACGTCACAATCATCGGAATTGACGTCGCTTAGCATATTTCCCACGGTAGTAAACAAGGAGTACACACTCATTCGGTTTTAGTGAATGCAACTTTTATTGATCATCAAAGAAGCGTTCCGCTTTTAAGCCAAATCGTGTAAATACAGACAATTTGCTTTCGTTTTGAATACCATTCTCTGTATGTATATATGAAAAAGTTACAGGATAAACAGAATGCCCCGGTCACTATCCTACAATACAAGTTTTATTTTGGTGTCGACAGGGAAAACAGAGATTAACTCTGCAAAACCTCCTCATCTCATCTCATCGCAAAAACGATAGCAGCATCGATATTAATTATAGCAAAATAAAAATGTCAAGCGTTGGAAATATTGCAAGTAACATTCATTATTTACATAAACCAGTAATTAGAATAATCATTTATTTCATCTAGACTAAATAATTTGCGAATCCCATACACCGCCTGCAAGGAGACGAAACTTGGCCTATCGCTAGTCACGATGCTCTCGATCGTGGTCTTATATTATGTAACTTTTCATGGGATATTAAATCTAGATATATCTGTTTTCGACAGTTAAATTTCTATGAACATGTGTAAAACAAGCAGTTTCAACTGCTATTCCGAGGCCGTAAAATGCAATCTTGATCACCTCAGGCAAAACACCGGGCACGCAAATTATGACAGAAACGTTTACTAGTAATTTGATACTTATGTCATTTAAAGTATTGGAGACCTTTTTGATATGCACGTGCATGTTC
>SAYR01035995.1:1766477-1816568 GCA_004382745.1 Argopecten irradians irradians | reverse complement strand
GTGTAAAACAAGCAGTTTCAACTGCTATTCCGAGGCCGTAAAATGCAATCTTGATCACCTCAGCCAAAACACCGGGGCACGCAAATTATGACAGAAACGTTTACTAGTAATTTGATACTTATGTCATTTTAAAGTATTGGAGACCTTTTGATATGCACGTGCATGTATCATAACGTTTCAAGTGGCTGCCCGTATTATTTTTTTGTGAAAAATGAATTATATATATTATATATATGTTATAAAATTCGGTTAGCTTTTTTATTGTCATTATTGTTATATACACTGTATGTGATATTTAAACGAAAACACATATTTTACCTAAGAAGCCAATTATATATATAATGTAAGCATCGGTTAGCTTGTAAAAAATTAATAATAATCATAAAAATAGAAGGAAAGGACTATGCGTTTCAGAAGAGAATATATTCGCTGTTTTATCCATGATATTTGCTATTCAATTTAAGATCAAATCCTGGTCATGTTTTTATGGAAACAGTTAATGACAATGAAGCAAGAGGCACAAAAACATGGAATGATGATCAAGATGTCTTCCCGAGGAACTTAGATAGGCCATTCGAGACTATATTAAAATTTGTATCATTAAGTATCCCGCCTCAGACAAGAATCTTGTATTCCCATTGATTAAAATGGCATCACGTGATATCCAATATATAGTCGTATTAGGTTAGTAGAAAACGATAGAGTTATCATTCTCTGCCCCTAACGTCATTAGCAACAAGATGGCGGTCAAGTAACGCTTCGCGACGACGGCACTCAACGAGATGGAGACAAAATGTTTGAATGATAGCGCTGATGATCACTTTCAAAGCAAACCGAAATCGGCAACACTTATTTAGGATTATTTAACATAAATGGACCATAACAACACATTCGAGTCTTCAATGAGGTGAACATTGTTTTAAGTTTTGAGTCATTTTGGTTTCCATACTCAGTACATAATGCATTTTGCAGTTACTTCATTGAAAGAGTCTTCGACGGGATAAATTCGTTACAAAGTAACTATGTAACTAATAGTATCATGTAAGGGTGTCACTTAAGTAGATTCTCTTGATGAAACGCAGTCTTGTTTGCAAAGAATTAATGAAAATATTGGTTTTAATTACTAGATAATGATATTGACAGTGTGTTCCCATCAACCTACATGTTCAGACAACCCAGTATAGGTACTGTAGTCGTCATTATTCGTGTTCTTTAACGAAATTAGACCTAACCAATGTCCTGTAAACTTGTGTAAAGACTGCACAATGAATACAACATATTTATCTGCAAAACGAATGATCAAGAACTATCTAAGATGATGTAATAACAACAATAATCATTTAAAAGTCTATTTAATACATCGTTTATTTTATTTCTTCTTGTCATACACTTGTTCACCACACAGGAATATACATGTAGTTTATATCCACGAAGCATTTTATGGGATAATGGTATGATCTACAATTATGGCCCTCTGGGTAGGGTTACATCTAGACTTGTCTCCCTGGAAAGAGTTCGCCAAGAAGAAAATAAAACTTTAATCTTATTATATCCCTATTCTAACACATAGGGACATAATGATTTTATCATTCACACTTGTTCTATCGTTATATTAAACATCAACAAGAGAAAAACTATGTAATGTAGTAATTAACTCAATATGTAAATAGTAGCCGACAACTTATTTTTTCTAAATCACATCACGCTCTTACTCCATGATATAAGTCATTGATGACTATACAGAACATTTTTGTGACATCTTTATCAAAGAGAAGTTTAGTTGCAGACGACGCCCACTTCTGGCCACGTGCGGAGCTTTCAATGTGTTAATTTCCCCACCTACCAATTACATGTAGTAATAATAATAGGAATGTTTGATTTATAGTAACCTTTTACTAATTCTACTATTCCTGTGGTTTATCACTCAACTGTTTACTCTTCGGTTTGCATTATCAAATCAACGTCCTTTAAAAGCCAGTGCCATTTAAGGATGGCCTCCAATGTGGTTCGGTGTGTGGATGACTATGTTTTGAGATGCTGTGTAATATTAGTGGTGTGTCTTCCTGAGAGCAACCAACTAAATGATTTTACATAGACCACAGTGTTAAACTTTGTTTAAGTTTTGTACTGTATTATTAAAACAAAGGAATATTAGTTAGCTGTTGTGTTCTATAATTAAAGTCTAGGTTCTCATATAACACTAAATAGAAAAAAAAGTTTGGGTCCTTCTGCTCAAACTCCAACCAGGGTAGCTTTATTGAAATCAGGCGCATTTTGCACTAAAAAATCCTGAAATTCTAATGCTTTTACCTATTCATTATCAAAGTTGATATTTTGAACCTAAATCTCAATATGAATTTCCAAATTCATATCATGGTTATCTAGGAATAATTACCTGTCAGAAAACATTTTTACTTTTGAAATTCATAATTAGCCAGCCAATCAGCGGCCGGGTTAAAATTCTATCCTGGGCTCAATCTTGTATACACAGGGGCCATTTCGAAAGTCTTTTTTTTATTTAGTTGGTTGATCCCTATATGTATAGTGGCACTCTGAAGCATTCCGCGGAAAAATCAGAACATGCCCTATGTGTGCGGCGTGTAGCGTGTATGAAGTAAATCTCGTAAACAATGTAAATGAAAATTGATAGCTTGTCTCTAGGCAATCTGTAGCAAGCTTAACACACCTTCATCGATTTAATTAATTCTCCTGCGCCTGCGCAAAACTCCAACAAAGACGATGACCATCACGATGAAAAGTACACCTCCGGCAGCTGGAGCGACAATGACGATAGTCGGCACATGGTCTGTAATTAGATTAAATAAGGTGAGAAATAAGGTATTTATAATGAAAAAGCGCGAACCATGTTTTATGGCAATGATAATGATTGGTTTGTTTCTTTGTTTTTTTGATTAATTAACAGAAACAGGATATGATATAAAAATCATAAATAAGTTTATGGGTCAATGAAAGTGATATTTATTAGTAGTCGTTGGTGCATAATTACCTGACGTTATCACTAAATAGCTTTGGGATTTGCTAAACAACATTCACAACTCTAGAGGATCACGGCACATTTAACACATTCTGTTTTATAACGAAGTTATAAAACTAGGAGAACTTTCAAGGTCGTTATTCGAATAGCCCCAATAACATAATACGTAACAAAATATCCATTAAATTATGAAGGTCAGAAACTCTTCAGAACGTTTGCTTAAGGAGGTCATATTTTTTTATCCTGCAAACAGTATTGGTGTTGGGGGAATACACCTATATACTAATGTACTACATAAATATTTTGCTGTACCTTGCAATGACGGAAACCAGCAGTATTTTAGAATTTCGGCACGATTCAACTAACCTACACTATGTATTTGGTATTTTGATATTTTTTAAAGTATGCAATGTCAGCGTCTTAAAATATAAGCTGTATTTTGGGAGAAGAAGAAGAACTGACTTGCTATCGCCAAAATACAATTTATAATTTAAGACACTAACTATGTATTCTCTATATAAACGGGTGAATCAAATAGGGTTAAAGGAGGCCTTGATAAACGGATAGGTGCCATAAAATAAAGGTCAGGTCGGAGTCCCTTTCGAATATTGAGGGGATAAACAGAGATTTTTACAGTATTTTTTCGATATGTCGGTGCATAATGATTAATTTATATCGACATTGACCTCGCAGTTTAACCCCTCACATTTCGAAATGAACTCTAACCTGAACTTAATTTTTTGTCGTATTTGACTACCTAAACCTCAGGTATTTATGAACAAGAATTAAAACTTTAAAAAAAGGAAATTCATCCAATAGTACTAGAAAGATTATTTTCCCCCCAGAAGGAACAAAACTGCATTCTGCACTCGAATTTTTGTGGGTGTGTATTGCATTCATCCCACTGTTTCATGAGTGTGACGTCATATTTCATTGAGTAAAATAATCTAATTTTAGCACACAAAGTAATGACGTAAAAATCAATATCTATTATGAAGAGCAGGCAACTGTAATTTCTACAACTCACCATTAGAAGACGAAGAGGGATAGTTCGCAGTAACTTTTAGTGTGAAGTAACCACGGTTACGTGACGTAGCTGAGCCGGAGTTGGCGTTATCTAGAGCGATGTTCAGGTACCTCCCACCGGAAGTGCAATAACGTGATGGGGAATTAATATTCAGGAAGCTGTAACTCTACAATTCAAAAATCACAGTTTATCAACTCAAATCGACTCTTCCATACCTATATTTAATGAATCAAGCAGAAAAAGAAAACTAATGAAATAATGTGATGCCACTCGTTTCTCTATCAGACATCAATATATCTAAATAGTTTAAACTTCGTTATCGGCAATATTTTAGCGTTTTTACATTTATCGAATTTCATGTTAAAATCTTAGATGTTCTTTCTTAATATCTAGTCATATCTTTACCAAAGAATTTATCTTTTTTGTATTGCGCAATCTTATTTCAAAGTTTTTGTGTTAAAATTTAAGCATGCAAAAGCAGGTTAACCTGCTGCAGTAGGTCGTAGCATGATCGTAAAATGCGATTAAATTTAGGATCTAATCTTTTTTCCTCTTCCTAACGTCTTTCTTGACACCACCCCTTTTTCGGCATCTTGATGAGTACTCGCCCCTGTGAGGTAGGCTCTGGCTTCCCTCCCTTGGCGCTCACCATTAATGGGGTGGAAAAACTGGTTCGCCCGTTGTCAGTATAATATGACAATATGCCAATTTATTTGTTCCTTCAATACTGTATTGCTTTCATTTGGAGAATTGTAAGCATATCTGTAAAGGAGTTTCCTAAGCTTAGGTTAAGGAATGTTCATGAGACTGGGCTCTGGTCTTTGCATAATGAATTAGTTATAGCGAAATAAATAATTTTATAATGTTCTTAACGTTCAATAAATACTCTCCTAAACTATTGATGTAAGGACATTCCACAAAAATTTGATATTTTTTGTAGACAACGAAGGATTATTGCAGTATGATGCACTTGCCTTGCTATTAATGTGACCACTGCCCTGCGACAGGGTAAGTGTTGGTCCTATCCCATTTAATGTAAAGGGTGGCTGGCTGATCATACATACAGTGGTCGAGTTATTCTTTCCCCGGAACCCAATACTGCAATGCGGACCCGGAAGTCGATGACCACTAAACCTCACCACGCCTGTATCTCCTCTACGCAGGGTGTGGAGCCGGAAATCACAATTATCTTTGAACTGATCTGTGGACACAAAACATTCAGATTCAGTTACCAGACAGGCAGGCCTCAATAACTAAAATGGTGAGTGTAATCGACTCTTTGGAAATAAAGATTCATTAAATTTGTTTGATTGATTAACGTCTTATTAACAGCCATGGGCATGTAAGGATGACATCCCAAGTAAGCGATGTGCAGTGTATATGTATTGTGCTGTGCGTGTTTTGAGAGACTGTGGTATATTGTTGTTGTGTCTTCTTGTATAGTGGAACTGTTGTCCTTTTTTTAACCACTGAATCATGCTGCCGAATACACCAAGCTTCACACCCCACACGGTCACATTATATTGACAACGGGCAAACCAGTCGTCCACTTCCTGCATGCTTAGCGCTAAATGGAGCAGAAACTACCACTTTTGTAAAAGGCGATGTGGCTCGGCCAGAGGACAAAACTTAAAGCCTACCTCTCAAGGGCAATCGCTCAACAGAAAGCCAGTCAAGGGAGACTTAAGAGAGATCAAAGTGAGTTACATTCATTCACAATACACACATGGATTGCCGTACTAAAATGGTCCTGATTGTTCAGATGGCGTTAAACCTATTCAAACAAACCTAACCTTAGTCATTCCCATCTCTATATACTGCTATCTAACAGATATAAACACTGTGTGTCTTCTTTTAACACATACTGTATTGTAGCTAAGGCATTAAAATTGTACCTGCTGCCCCATTGCATGATCATAAGGACGACTTTTTGGGGTATAATCTTTTCGCTCCTTCTTAACTGCATTTCTCCCCTTACATCGTCGCACTTTTTGACTATGGCTCTGTTTCTGTCCCTTGACCGAGTAGTACATTGAAGTTTCTAGTGCATTGTAGTTTCAGGTTATGTTTAAAGCTTAGCCCCAAAAAATATATATCTGTTTAAGGTTACCCGACCGACCCTAATTGTTTTACCCCCGACCCTATTTTATTCCACTTTTCTACGAAAAATAATTGAAAGTCGGGATTTCGATCTCAGACTCCGGTTCCGGATATTACTTTAGAGTGAAGGACTCTAAGAAAAAAATCCCGACCTACCGAACCTATTTTATCTTTGCCAATGTAACCCTAAACAGACATGTTTTGGTCTTATCATAAGTGTAACCTGCCCGTAATCAGTTACGATTTGACCGAGTTGGTTTGTAGGATGTTTGTTTGTTCGATTCAGTGAGGCAGAACTATAAAATGGGCAAAGGTTTCAATTGTTATAAGATGACACATCATGACATCATGAACATACCACTGTCTTCCAAAACGTGTGTACACTCATATGTAGATCACCAAGCGGAACCACTTTATTCTCATAAAGAGAAATTACTAATGTTACATACATGGATAACAATACACATAGCATATATGTAAAAACATATTATTTCTGTTATTTTCAATCGACAAACTGGGTGTGTTATGCATATCTATGAAATGGTATCAAACATACAAATATTATTATGTCGATTTGATACTTACATGACGTTGTGGAGGCAGTTACTGTTCCAGTAAGAACACCAACAAGAAACATCATTGTCCAATACCCCATTGTGAAAAAACTAAACTTAACTGATAAATAAATAGATTTACATATGAGTATTAACCGTTTCGAATGGCGGGGTCAGTAACACGTGCAGAAGGAAGAATGCCACAAGAACTTCTGAAGTTATGATGCTATTTTGTGTTGTTTGTAGCATCAAGTGTTACAAGGCTCTACGTCAATCCTCACAATCACCAAAAATTAAATGGATTCAGAAATACCCGGAACATGTAAACTATTGTTAGATATTATCTGGGTGTTAACTTGAATAAAGGATGAGTCTTACTTGTTGCCCTCTGCCCCCTCTATCACTGATATGTATAATACTAGTCATCCGTATCTGGTCTAGTCGGTACGTGTCGTAGTGTTATCGGTAGGAATTAAAGGGATGTAGAGTAGTTTGATAACCTATATGATATTACTTCCATATCCGTGTCCAAATTAAACTCAATGTTTACATCATTTGACATTTTGAAATAATCATAAAATAGCAACCGGTCTGCAATTTATGTTTTCTCCAATTTTCGCTCCAAACTTATGCTCCTTTTTCGACTACAGTAAACTACAATTCATGTTTTCTTCAATTTTCGCTCCAAATTCATGCTCCTTTTTTCGACTACAGTAAACTACAATTCACGTTTTCTCCAATTTTCGCTCCAAACCTATGCTCCTTTTTCGACTATAGTGACCGACAGCACTCGTACCAGGGGTCAGTGTCTTGCTTGCCATTCATGTAGGGCGTTAGAATTGAGCCTGCTGTGTCCCTATAGCATTATTGTAAAAGGCAACTAAATTTAAGATCTTATCTTTTCTCTTCTTTCTAACTGGCTTTCCTCTTCCTAGCGTCTCCCTTGACACCACCTCACTTTTGGCCTTCAGTTGAGTGCTCGTCCCTGTGAGGAAGGCTATGGGTTCTGTCTAGAGCTTAGCATTAAGGGAGTAGGACGACTGGTTCGCTCGTTGTCAGTATAATGTGACCGGGTGGGGTTCGTTGCTTTTCTCCAAAATCCTTAAATGACCCGGTTGTTAATAGGACATTACTTTATATGATCTTTTAGTTTGTTAGAGTGATTAAATAAATGTCCAATTAAGAGCCATGGTCACGTAAGGACGGCCTCCCATGTAGTGAAGCGTGTATGAAGAACGGGTGTATGTTGAAGGAGATTTTGGTATATATTCGTGTTGTGTCTTCTTGTATAGTAGACTGTTGGCCTTAAAGTAATATATAGTGTTATATTACTGAAGCATGCCACTGAAGACACCAAGCAACACATTCCACTCGGTCACAGTATACTAACAACAGGCAGTGGCGTAGGAAGATGAAACGTAATGGGGGAATGGGGGGCAAAGGTCATCAATATTTCGTAACACTCCCACCTCGCGCGCCCCGTACCCGCAGGAGATACTCGATATACTTTTTTTCATATATCATTACATATAATCATTGTAATCATTGGGGGGTCCGGGGGTCTCCCAGGGAAATCATTTTACTATTTAGAATGGCTGAGATGAGTTTTACGATGCATTTTGTTGAATTTGCGAGCGCCTTAGGCGCGAGATTTTCGTGTTTGGGGTCCGAGGGTTTCCGCCGGGGAAAAAAGTTACGATTTAGAATGAATGAGATGAGTTTTACGATGTATTTCGTTGAATTTGCGAGCGCCATAGGCGCGAGATTTTGGTATTTGGGGGGTCCGAGGGTCTCCCCCGGGAAATTTTTTATTATTTAGAATGGCTGAGATGAGTTTTACCATGCATTTTGTTGAATTTGCCGTAGACACGAGATTTTGGTTTTTGTGGGGTCCGGGGGTCTCCCCCTGAGAAAAATATTACGATTTTTTTATTTTGATGATATTTAAGCGTTCTTTACATGGTAATTTTTCGATTTAAAGTTACCTGGATTTAGAAATGATAATTGTGAGTGTCATCTTACCATTATGCAACCCAAAATTCTAAAATGAAGTTCAAAAATGTGCAGGAGGACCCTTTTTGCTTTTAAATGCGCATTTTTAGAACATTTCACTCGGCGAAAATAGGGGGGGGGCAAAAAGACACGCTTGCCCCCCCCCCTGCCCCCCAAGCGGTCCAAGAGCCTGTCCAAGCGGTCTTGACCAATTAGGAAACGGCAAAACTCACAGTCATATAACAAACTGACTTGTCAGTTATTAAATATCAATGTCTAAATTAAAAGAAGTCGACATCTGGTCTTGAAAGTGGAAATCAAAGACCACCCTTTCATAAAGCACTGTGTATATGCACCAAGGCACCATACTACGGTGGCTGGGAGCGGACATGAAATAAATAAAATTATTGCGTGGGAACGAAATATTATTGCGTGGGAACGAAATATTATTGCGTGGGAACGAAATATTATTGCGTGGGAACGAAATATTATTGCGTGGGAACGAAATATTATTGCGTGGGAACGAAATATTATTGCGTGGGAACGAAATATTATTGCGTGGGAACGAAATACTATTGCGTGGGAACGAAATATTATTGCGTGGGAACGAAATACTATTGCGTGGGAACGAAATATTATTGCGTGGGAACGAAATACTATTGCGTGGGAACGAAATATTATTGCGTGGGAACGAAATACTATTGCGTGGGAACAAAATATTATTGCGTGGGAACGAAATACTATTGCGTGCGAACGAAATATTATTGCGTTCGAACGAAATAATTATTGCGTGCGAACGAAATAATTATTGCGTTCAAACGAAATAACTATTGAACTCATTATCTCATAATGAAATACACGTACCTATGATGGCGTTCAGGGGACACTATACATGTCTATAATTGTATCTCTCTTGTACGTAAAGCATATATATATATAGTATCTTGTACATATGAACAACTTAGTATATAAACTTGTACGTACAAGATACTACGTTGTGCGTGCAAATGTACTTTATCATAATTTGTACGTACAAGATACTGTAATAATTTGCAATAATATTTCGTTCGAACGCAATAATATTTCGTTCTAACGCAATAGTATTTCGTTCCCACGCAATAATATTTCGTTCGAACGCAATAGTATTTCGTTCGCACGCAATAATATTTTGTTCGAACGCAATAATATTTCGTTCCCACGCAATAATTTTATTTATTTCATGTCCGCTCCCAGCCACCGTACCATACAGCAGAGATCGACGTTGATTTTGTTAATTCAGGTAAGTTTTTATTTGATTTCAAAATTAATCTACGTGTACATGTACGTAGCTGTTAGTCCGAGCTGAGGAAGTTAAAGTGCAAAAGGACTCTGCTTTGTACAACGAATTTCCATCCTCTTGGCCATAATCATTTATTGATATATATAACCGTGTGTTGAAAATTCGTTTAAAAGCTGTCTGTGTGTTTTGTGGATTAGCATTGGTACCAAGTCCATGTTGTACATACCGTACTATATTATATTAAAAGATCGAATGAAAAATGGAAAATGCAAAACAATTTTTTTTTTTTATGTTTTATTTTCTTGCGAATCAAAAAAATACCAGTTACGTAATTTAAAAGCCATAAAGGTCACATTACAGGTACACAATACACATTGGGAAACCAGCTTTACTTGTTAGCTTGCCCTGTCCATTAATATACATTAATATTTACATCCCTCGATACACTTATAATATAAAGGCACAGCGATTTTTTGTTACGGTCTTAATGGCCAGATTCAACCTTTGGGCTAAAACTCCTCACGGGACGCGGCTTTAGCTGTATCTATTTTTTGTAGTAAAAACGTAGTACAAAAAGTCACGTGCTTATACCTCATTCATGCCATTGGTTAGAATATACAATTGTATTATGGGTAACTAGTGATCACGTGATTGTGTGTTTACTTCCAAATATGGTGACAGTTTGCTTGCCATTTCTTCGGAAAAATTGATTTATTTGAAAATATTTAGACTCAAAAATGTTATTAATATTGCATGCATATCATTTTGACTCGCACATATTTACTGTTTTACTATAAATGACGAACTGAAATGAGTTATAAAGCTGCCATTTCCACGTTTTGTTAATAAATGATACAATGCGAATTTACCAATTCATTAGGTCTAACCGTGTAATCTAGGATCAGCGAAGATCGGCTACTCCCGGCTAAAATCGTAGAATTTTAAATTGATATTTATATATATATATATCATTACCTGCTTTAGGTTTCAGAACAAATACATATAACACAGAGAAAATAAGATCTTCGTCAAAAGGCCAAATTATATATACTAAATACCAGGTCAGAGAAATCACTATATTTGGAAGTAAACAAACACTCATGTGATCACTAGTTAACCATAATACAATTTCATATTTATGTCGGCCAATGGCATGAATGAGGTATAAGCACGTGACTTGTTTCACTACATATAGTACGTTTGACTACAAAGAACGTGTAGCCCACTTTTTCAACCAGCTCTTTGCACTCTACATGTACTTGAGTGTATCGAGGGATATAAATATTTATGTATATATAGACAGGGCAAGCTACCAAATAAAGCTGGTTTCCCAATAAGAATAATGCATTATGCTTCGGTAGGTACGGTACGAAAATGCCTAGATACTACTGGTTATTAATTAGTATATCATTTTGTTCGTCAGAATTACTCTTCATAGATTGAAATGTCTCAAAGCCCTTTACCAAAATTGTGAATTTCATGGCTCTAGGGTCTCGAAATTTCCCCCAGGGGAGAGGGTCAAATTTACCATAGTTTATGTAGGGAAACACATTTATTAGCATTATTTACTCAACTTTTATAGGAAATGTAGCAGATGAAATGGAATCAACATGATGGGAACAGAATTGTCCGACTGAGTGTGTTTTGAGCTACACAAGCGCCATCCTCGATACTCCAGGGCTTCCGATCACTTACGATCTCTAGTGATCGGAACCCCTGGAATATCGAGGATGCACAAGCGCACGAGAGCAGTAGACAGTAAGTCAAATAGCCAGACTAAATTGAATTCTTACAGATAAACATTTTGTTGATAGATCAATAATATGAGAGCCATTAAAATTTAATCTGTTGAAAAATATTTGGTTACATTGTAAATACTGGATCACTGATGTTAGAAGATGCGCATGTCAGTAAATGAGTTTATTTTTTATTTCAAATTCTTTAAAGCATTGTTGGTTTTTCCTAAGTTGGACATTGAAATGGTGGAAGAAGGTTTTTTCATGTCCTTGACATTGCAGTCCTAATTTCCTATATAATCATGTACATATGAATGTTTTAAAGATGCTCCACCGCCGATAGAACATAAATGATACACATCATTTGAACAATAATTGGTGTTAAATCGTGTGTATATATGTCTAATTAACACAAAAAAAATATATCTTAAAATAATTACTTACTGCGCAATCAGTACTTCATTCCATATAGGACATAGCGCCACGGATTTTTTCGAGATTCAATTAATTTTTAATATTCTTATCTTCAAGTAAAATTAGAAGCTCAAACTTATCAATGGTGGTAATGGTGTAAAAAAACATACGGTTTGGATGATTTTGCGAGCCCTGAATGCGCGAGATTTTGGTGTTTGGGGGGTCTAGAGGTCTCCATCGGGAAAAAATATTACGATTTAGAATGACTGAGATAAGTTTTACGATGTAATCCTAGGACAAAGTGTTCTTAACGTGGTATTTTTTTTATTTAAAGTTATCTGCATTTAGAAATTATAATTGTGAATTTCGTCATATCATTATGCGACCCTGCTCGATCTGAACATACCGGCTTCACACTATCGGCACATTGTTGTTTAACTCAAAAAATAATGAATTGATTTAATTGTCTTGCTAAGACATATAAACAAATTAATATTTTAAGAAACATTTTTGAAATAGTAGAATCCCTTGATGGACAGGTTTAGCCTAGTTCAAGTGTATTAAATTTTCATTATTAAAGGTTTGAACATTACTTGCTTGAACGTTTTAGGAAATACGCCGCAAAGCGGCAAAATTTTCTAAAATAAAGTAAGAAAAATGAGCAGGGGGACTCTTTTTCTTCCCATGCCCATGCAGTTGCACATTAAAGTTTAATGAACTTGGTACCCACTAATGACTGATGTAAATCATGCCAATAATAGATGGACCTTTTCTCTATTTCTCTAATTTTTAACCCTTTTCTTTCCTCTTGGAAATGTTTTATAACATGGGAAAACTAAAAATGAAGTCTATATAGCAGTAATAAAAAAAGAACCATAGCCATCTGTCAGCCATGTTTTTTTTCTGATTGGTAACCTGAGTTCGGATACAGAATGAAACAAAGACATACACTGTATATAAGCACCATATATTGGCCTATCAGGCCCATGAAATCAGTCATTGATGATATTAATTTAACCCTAATCTAAGAAGAGTATTTGATTCCATTACATCTGTTACATTTCCTATAAAAATTGAGCAAATAATGCTTATAAATGTGTTTCCCTATATAAACTATGGTAAATTTGACCCTCTTCCCTGGGGAACCCCAGGGCCATGAAATTCACAATATTGGTAGAGGGCATTGAGACCTTTCAATCTATGAAGAGTATTTCTGACAAATAAAATGATATATTTTGGTGCGGAACCTACCGAAGCATAATGAGTTAGGACCTACATGTAGGTCCCAATTTACCATGTGCGCGAAGCTGCCATGTACGCACATAAGCCCGTGGATGCACATCATTTTCCTTAGTATGTGTACACGTGTATAAGATTCCCAAAAAGCTAAGTGGGCTACGCGGAAGCTTAACCACTTGTTTGGAAAGAATATGGAAAATAAACAATGATATGATAGTATTGCTTAGCAATTTCAAAAGGTGGAAATGAAACCACGGTCCGCGGGGGATTTTCCCCATGATGGTACAAAACCTGCGTTCTTTGTAGTCAAACGTAGTAAAACAAGTCACGTGCTTTTACCTCATTCATGCCATTGGCCGAAATATACATGGAATTGTATTACGGGTAACTAGTGATCATATGAGTGTGTGTTTACTTCCAAATATAGTGATTTCTCAGACCTGGTATTTAGTATATATAATTGACCTTATTTTCCCTGTGTTATATATATATATATATATATGTATCTGTTCTGAAGCCTAAAGTAGGTAATTATATATATAATATAAATTTAGAATTCTACGAATTTAGCCGGGAGTAGCCGATCTTCGCTGATCCTAGATTACACGGTTAGACCTATTGAATTGGTCAATTCACATTATATCATTTATTTACAACACTTGAAAATGGCAATTTTATAACCCATTTCAGTTCATTATTTATAGTAAAACAGTACATATGTGCTAGTCAAAATGATATGCATGCAATATTGATAACATTAAGGAGTCTAAGTATTTTCAAATAAATCAATTTTTCCGAAGAAATGGCAAGCAAACTATCACCATATTTGGAAGTAAACACACAATCACGTGATCACTAGTTACCCATAATACAAATGTATATTCCGGCCAATGGCGTGAATGAGGTATAAGCACGTGACTTTTTTTTTACTACGTTTTTACTACAAAAAATAGATACAGATATATCCCGAGTTTGGAGCTGAAACCGCGTCCCGGAAGGATTTTTAGCCCAAAGGTTGAATCTGGCGATTAAGACCGTAACAAAAATTCGGTGTTTCTTTATATAGGTGTATCGAGGGATGTAAATATTCATGTATATTAATGGACAGGGCAAGCTAACAAGCTACATGTAACAAGTAAAGCTGGTTTCCCAATGTGTATTGTGTACGTGTACTGTGACCTTTATGGCTTTTAAATTACATAACTGGTATTTTTTCGTGATTCACAAGAAAATAAAACATGAAAAAATCATTATTTTGTATTTTTCATTTTTCATTCATTCTTTTAATATATAGTATTGTACGGTATGTACTAGTCCGCTAAACCTGCCTATATTATTAGGCTTTTTTTAAAAAAAATTTGCCTAATATATATATTAGGCAAAAAAAAATATATAAAAAAGCCTAATAATATAGGCAGGTTTAGCGGACTAGGTATGTACCACATGGACTTTGGTACGAATGCCAATCCACAAAACACACAGACAGTTTTTAAACGAATGTTCAACCCACGGTTATATATATTAATAAATGATGAGGATGGAATTTCGTTGTACAAAGCAGAGTCCTTTTGCACTCTTACTTCCTCAGCTCGAACTAACAGTTACGTACACGTAGGCTACAGCTGCATGGCTGGGATGTGCAGGATACGGAGCCCGCGAAGGGACATGGAAAAATATTTATTAATCCGTGCACACGGTTTGTCAATCCGTTCGCACGGATTACTAATCCGTGCACACGGTTTACTAATCCGTGCACACGGTTTGTCAATTCCGACCGCGCACGGTTTGTCAATCCCAGTTCGCACGGCATTACTAATCGTGCAACACGGTTTGCAATCCGTGCACACGGTTTACTAATCCGTTGCACACGGTTTGTCAATTCCGTTCGCACGGATTACTAATCCTTGCACACGTTTTGAATCCGTGCACACGGGTTTGTGAATCCGTGCACACGGTTTTGCCAATCCGTGCACACGGTTTGCCAATCCGTGCACACGGTTTGCCAATCCGTCGCACGGTTTTACAATGACCGTTATAATGCACACGTTTGTGAATCGTGCCACACGGTTATAGTCAATCCGTCCGCACGGTTTACCAAATTCCGTGCACACGGTTTGACAATCCGGCACACCGGTTTGACTAATTCCCCGTGCACACGGTTTGACAATCCGTCCGCACGGTTTACCAATCCGTGAAACGGTTTGACAATCCGTCCGCACGGTTTACCAATCCGTTGCTTACACGTGTTGACCAATCCGTCGCACACGGTTTACTAATCCGTGCACCACGTTGACAATCCCTGCACACGGTTTACTAATTCCGTGCACACGGATTTGACAATCCGTCAGCACGGGTTTACTAATCCGTGGCACACGGTTTGACAATCGTCCGCACGGTTTACTAATCCTGTGCACACGGTTTGATCTATTTGATATATTTATCAAACCGTTGACGTGTACATTGAACATTGAACCATCGACTACCTTTCGAGTCAATTGATATAGAGGGCACGGCCGGCAACATGAGGTAAGCGAAAATCTACAGTTTTAATTAAATGGATAATACAATGGAGACATATAAACATGTATCTTACAAAACGTTTAATGTGCTTTTATAATTGATGCATACAGATTTATCGATTATTTTCAATTTGTAAGTATGAAGTAAACGACTTGCTTATAAGTATGCCTAAAAGTCATGTTTAACATTTTAAATAATTAGATCACAGAGTAAAGAGTAATATTAAAAAATATACACAATGCATGTGTGTATATGTACTTCATCTAATAGACAATTCTACTTTATATTCCAGTTGACGGCAATTCAAAAAACAAAGACACGTGCTTCCATTACGGAAAAAGTAGTCAAATATTATTGTGTAACTGAACGGAGAGACGACATACTGGTCGGTAAAACGATGCCAAAGTTTTTAAGAAGAATACCGGTTGACTGTGTTTCAATGTGATGCTAAAATGGCTCTATCTAAAATATGACATTGATTAGTTAACCATATTATAAATTGTCCTTAAATTAATGTCACGCTCGTCTTGGTGATCAAGGATAGATCAAGACAGGGGGTATGTAAGGACGAGTCTTATCGAGAGGAAAAAATAAAAGCCAGAGTATTGGGAGAAAACCATCGATATGTTTCAAAATCCTGACAACTGCCCTACTCGACATAGGTTTCGTACTCAAAGGTGAAAGACATCGCGCGACTGTCACTAATTGGACCAAAGACCAATAAACACTGCCATTCAAAAAAAATGTTTTTAAAAACTTACATGTGAAGAAAAGATTCATTGAGCGTTTTTTTCGTCTGACGCAGTGATATCAACTAACGCACGATGATTAGAACGAGCGGAAGCATAAGGACGACCCGCGTTAAACGTTATGAATGAGTGAACATTTTATTTAAATGTTCAGAAATATGATGATAAATGTAGTGTTAAAACTTTTGGCAACTCTACAAAATTATCAGTAATCGTTTTATATCCCAATATTTTTTTAATTAAAAAGGTGATTTCGAAAAAGATACATGTTTTGGGCGTTATTATGTCAAACGAGGATGATTTTCCATTGGAATTTATTGTGGCATGAATAAAAAAAAAAACATGTATATACGTCTGACTGATAACACCAAATTGTATCTCATAATATTTTGAAACAAATTGATAGTTTGATTGAATTCACAATAAATCGATTTGTTTTGGCTACGTTTTCACATTGTTTATTGGTTACATGATATAATCAGTGTATGTATTGCTGACCATGTATACATATGAAAATATTATACATTAGCAATATTTCAAATGAGTTTGTAAACATGGTCCGTCTTCAATATAGTGGTGAAATACATGTACAATATCTAGTATTAAATGGACACAAATATATTGTTTGTTTCTTAACATCAACCTGCTACATGGATTCGTTCACTTTTAAAATTGTACAGGTGTCCTCGTCCGAATGTTGGAGCTCAAAAGGCATCTGCAAATTAATTAGTTATATAGACATAGTATAACCATTTTCAGTCGTTGTATAATATATAATAAATCGGCCTGGAATCTTACTCTACATGGTGTACATGTATAAGACAAATGTAAGATTTAGACCATTTAAAACGTATTGTGGTAACACAGGTCAAGCTCGTAACTTTTAACAAGTAACTCACCCTGTGGAATATATTCGTATGCAAACAACAACGACTCTTGTAACCTGTATTTCTATAAACTGTAACTAATTATCAAGATCCCTGTGTTGGGCTTACTGGACGACTGGGAACCAATCTGAACAATGTGACGTCTAAAGACGATATCAAAGTTGGTAATATGACCGAAGGGCTTCAGTAAGCATAATTATGCAATGTTAAAAGTTCAATTTTATGGAAATAACGGAGCCGAATTTTTTGTTTATTTTTTTATCCATATATATTCACACACGTATCCTTGTCCCAAAATCCCCATTTGAGAAGGAAACCCACATAAAGAGAAAGAAAACTTTTTATTTCCGTAACAGATATGCCGTTTTTGGTCAGGGTGATCTATATGGACGTTAGTTGATCACTTGAAACGCTGCAAATAAAGCAGCAAACAGCACTGAACTTCTGTCGGATGAAGATCACGTTCGTTACGGATCTTAAAAAGGCTATTGGAACTCGCTTTGATTACATAATGAGCTGGACTTCAAACATCCGCATTCCCGCTGATGCAGATTTTTATACAGTGGATAAAAAAAATTGGCGGCCGCAAATGAAGCTGTCAGTGTTGGATTGAATTTTAAAGAGTGTTTTTTTTCTTTATTCTTCATGTACGAAGGCCTGCGACCTTATTAAAGACATTCGGACTAGCTTTCAATGTTTATTTTTGTAAATATTTTTTTAACTTCTTTCGCTGACCGTTTTGGAACAAATTTCAGAAACATTGAGGTGCGGTACTTTCAAGTAGGAGTGCCATAACATTGGCGAATTATAGAGGAAGATGTGACGTAATACCTGTGCTGCAAAAACCCAAGCACTGTAGTATTCTTTATATACAGGCACATTATGACTTAACTTAAACACAGAAAGGGCACAAATATATGTTGGGTTTTTTATTTAATATATACAGATTTTGGTTTTGGTTTGTTAGCCGTTTAAATGGACATTGCTTTCTACATTATTATATGGTCATTATTGCTGTATAGGCAAAACATTTAAAGGAGAAAAATGTAAGACTTTTGAGAATTCCAATTAACCTCAAATTTACCTGCATGGTTCAATCAAAAAAAGGAATGCCCAGTGAGGGGCGCGGATCATCCTCGCATACTCTGATGGTTGCTATCACTAGACGATTATATCCACGGTCGATATAAAAACAGGCATATTAACACTGGGTTATCAGAGGGATGAGTAAAGATTAATAAGTTATCTTGTAGAAATTATGATGTGCTTTCTGTTAAAGATAGGATATGACTGAGAATAAATGGGAAACATGAAACCGTGCTGTATTTCAGTCAATCTAATAATTATGAAGTGATTCTCGCAGGCCTCCTATCTATACACCACACACTACAGCGATTTCTCTTGTACACGATCTGAACCACAGTAGGGAACAACCAACCAAATTGAAAAAAAGACCTCCGAAATGGCCCTGTGTGTATACGAGCCCAGGATTAAAATTTACCCTGGCGGCTGCATTGCTGGCTAATTAATAGAATTTCAGAAAGTAAAATGTTTTCTGACAGGACAATTATTTCTAGATAACAATGATATGAATTTGGAAATCATATGAGATATTAAAGTTCAAAATATCAATTTTGATAATAAATAGTGTAAATATATAGAATTCAGGATTTTTTTGAGCGCATAATGCCGCCTATAATTCAAATATAGCTTACCCTTGGTTGGAGTCTTGAAGCAGAAGGGACCCATTTTTTTCTATCTAGGTTATATGAGAACCTAAAGACTTTAATTATTAGGAACTCAATTTAGCTAACTTAATATTCCTCTGTTTTATCAATACAGATACAGTTGGATTGTTTTTCTTAAGGACGTAATCCGTTGAGCCACCGACTTGATGTCCATATGATACTTAAACTGTAATATTGGACATACACTGTCTCAAACAGTGTACACATGGATTTTTTGTCAAAACTAATTTTATACAAAATCTAGACACTATGTAACGACCTTGTGGATGGCAATGCATTTATATTGTTTTTTAAAGGTCTAGATAAAATCAGGATAAAAATCATACCTCGTTATTAGGTATACCAGTATGTATACATAGGAAGAAAGTATTTGAACTCGCAATGCAGAGGGTAGTGTGGTAATATGTCAGGACATCTGACACCACTTTGGCCAACTCTCCTTTAACTAATCTTTAGGCTTCTATATTAGTGCACGCGTTTAGAGAATTGAGTATTGATAGCTCGGCAACTAGAATGAATTGATAGGTATTGATATTAGATATGTTAGCAGTTCTTGAATAATACAACATAAAAGTAGGGCCCTCAATGTAGACAATCCGGAGTAATGTCCCGACAAGGCAAGGTAGCCCGAGTTACAAAGACATACTGATACAACTATAGAGTATGATTTTTACCTATTTTTTTTATCCTACCTTTAAAACCATTCTAAATGGTCTGTGGCACTCTGGTGGTGTCATGGTTTATACATGATATAAAGTGCTAACTAATTCTCAATTTCCCTGTGAATCAGGCGTCAGCTGGCATGCTGCCCCTAATATATATAAATTGCCGTTCGAAACTTGCTTTTCGATGGCTATGGCATAATAAGGCACTACTCATATATCGGAACGTACACAGTTTTCCGCCGACCTGCCACGTCAACATTCTAAGACGGTTGTTCATCTATTTCAAACGATGTCTTCATTCCTTGATATTATAACACAATTTCAGGGATTACTTTAAATTAAGATACGTGCATATTCAATTATTTTAAGTTTATCCGTGAAGACAGTCCCTTCATTGGCAGGAAATTAAGATACATTCATTAATTTCTGACAATTAACTGCACCTGTACTTAACACTTATATTAAAGCCGTGGTATCGACCGTGGATAATATCTGTAGGGATTTAAGCCTTGCAGAAAATTTGGTTGCTAAAAGAGCTTAAAGTATATCCCAAGGACCCAATGTCATATCCACATCAAAAACTAAAGTTATAGAGTTATGTAATAATCAAGCGATTCTATGGATATATTTGACAAATATCGCTTGTCCAATGCATACATGTACATCCGCTCATCCATTACCTGTAACAGAAAAAAATACAATATTTTGCATATAAACTTCAGACAGTACAACTCATAATACACATTTATCATATGTATTTCACAAAATTGGATTTAATCCATAAGCCATTACTACTAACAATATTCGCTATAAGACAATGCTGATTTAAAATCAGTCGTTATATTACTCCGCTACTACGTGCTTTCGCTACAAACAGCGGAGTATTCAAAAGCTGATTTTAATCAGATTGGTATAAGAATGTTCGTATAAAACCTCGAAGAAAAACAGTTGACAATGTGTACACCCTGGTATGTCTTTCTCACATCATTTTGATTACTTTACACGAAGTAAGAAGTGAAATACAGCTATTCTCCCTAACAAAATAATACAAAGAATTGACCAAAAAGGTTAGATAAAGAAAGAAAGTAGCATGTCCGCTTACCTTATATGACCGATGTATCCTTAATACAAGTCCGTGTAAACCCTAAGTATTGAGATGAAACCATGGTCCCAGTGATGAAGATAGTAATCCCAGGTGTAATAGATCTAGTCTATAATTATAGGCGGATTGGTGAACCGTCGGACGGATTGTCAAAACCGTGTGCACGGAGTTAGTAAAACTGACGTTAGACACCAATTTAATCTAACGATATGTGCGGACGGATTGGTAAACGTGATGCACAGGAACTGTGCACGGTAAACCGTGTGCACGGATCACAAAACCGTGGGCACGGATCACAAACCGTGTGCACGGATTTAGTAATCCGTGCGAACGGATTGACAAACCGTTGCTGCAGGATTAATAAACCGTGTGCACTGATTCACAAACCCGTGTGCCAGCGGATTGACTAATCCGATGCGAACGGATTGACAAACCGTGCGGACGGATTGGCAAACCGTGTGCACGGATTAGTAATCCGTGCGAACGGATTGACAAACCGTGCGGACGGATTGACAAACCGTGTGCACGGATTAGTAAACCGTGTGCACGGATTAGTAAACCGTGTGCACGGATTAATAAATATTTTTCCATGTCCCTTCGCGGGCTCCGTAGTAGTAGGATCACAATTTTTTTTTTTTTTTTTTTTTTTTTTGAAATCAAATAAATAAAAACCTGAATTAACAAAATCAACGTCGATCTCTTCTGTATGGTGCCTTGCTGCATATACACAGTGCTTCATGAAAGAGTGGCCTTTGATTTCCACTTTCAAAACCAGATGTCGACATCTTTTAATTTAGATGTCGACATCAATAACTGATGTCGGTGTCACACCCGAGCACAAACACGATAAATCGTCGAGTTACCGACTTTCTACATAATTATCTTGGAATCATTATGTGGGCATCTACATGTGGTAAGTCGATATATTCTTCTGTTTATGTCAAAATCTTCCGATATGGTGTCGACATAATGCCTTAATTATGTCGACATCATTAAGTCGTAAGTCGGCAACTCGATGGCAGAAATATGACACCATCTTATTGTCAAATATGAAAGTTGTAAACGTACACGTACATGTAGAAGTATTTTTCTTACTCGTGCTAACAGTAAGTTTAGCGTAATTGATGTTTACCATAAATTAATATCAACCAAATTATAATATTATGCTATCTATTAGATCAACTTAAATTCACTATTTGAGCCGGTAGCCGCTTTTCAGAACGAATCGAGCAGGGGTACTGTATGCTCTTTCTAGGGACTCGGTCAGGGGACAGAACCCAGAGTCTACCTCACGGGGCCGAGCGCTCAACAAAAGGCCAAAAGTGAGGTGTTTTAAAGGGAGGCGTTAGGAAGAAGAAAGTAAGTTACAAAAAGAGAAAAGATCCTAAATTTAGTCGCCTTTTACTATCTCTTTCCCCTACCTATAGGTCGGCAATTGTATCGTTTCTCTTCTTCCTAACTCACTTTCATTGTAACGTCTTCCTTTACACTACCTCACGTTTGACTTTTAATTGAGTGCTCGTCCCTGTGAGGAAGCTTAGGGCTTCAGGTTCTGTCCACTGGCTGACACTTACTATAGTCTATTAAAGTGGTAGTTTCTGTTCTGCTTAGTGCTCGGCATATAGGGAGTGGGACGACTGGTTTGCATGTGGCCAGTATATGACCGGGTTTGGTGAGATGTCCGGTATATCCGATGACATGGTTCAGTAAGATAGCACTGTGAAACGGGCAAGATCCAGATTTTTATTTACAAAGAGACGCAACATTATATCAAGAGCCATACAATACATTCGATACAGTGGATACCCCAACTGTTTCAACTTAAAGGGACATGAAACTAAAATAAGTTGTTCTGTATACTTAGATATGGTTTTCAGATGTTTATTGAATACTTTATTACAATGATTGTTTAGAATACCTACCCCAAAAATGATAAAAATAGACCTTCATATTTTACTGGCAAAACGAAAGCTGGTCGAGAGCGAGGTTATAATGAACAACAAACTTTATGACACGACAAGGGATATTAGTTTTCCACATTTTAAAATGATTTCCTAATTTACGATCGTTGACATATGAAATAGAAGCCATATTTGTTCATATTCATAATAAAACAATTTGTATTTAGCGTACTTTATGATAAATCAGAAGTCAAACGAGACTTTTCATTCGACGGGGAGGTTATTGACAGGGAAGTTGCTTCCGTCTCTTTTATTGCAGCGATCCATTTATATTTACTTACTTTCCAAATTGCGCACGTTACTGACTCTTGTCGTAATCCGTTTTCCATCGAAACTCGTTTGTGTTCGCTTCACCCATGTTTTCGACCCACCGTTTTGTGTACATTCATTTAATATATTCAGTGCAATGTGGGAGGTCACAGAAGTTCAACGCTACTATTTTTATCACACTGCAGTCTGCAAAATTCGACCGGGCCCGTTCAAAATACAGAACGATGGAATTTCCATTATGATTATTTTATTTGACACATTTGCACAATAACTGATATATCTTATAATTACTTACAAAAATGTACTAAGGTATCTGACACGTCTTAAATATGTATTTTACTCAGTTTTACAATTTATTTCTAAGGTTCATGTCCCTTTAATAAACCAAACCAATCCAAAGATCATTACTTATGATCTTATAAAGATCATTTAAATTCAAATATTATTGATATAAGTGTATCATCATTTAAATATATTCAATACATCGGTACAAGCGACCTAACGTCTTGAAATAATCATTATTCATATAAAGTATCTGCTGCTACTGTAAGTTAACGAATCTTTCGGAATGTGTTAAGACTTTCAACTATGAAAAATGATAACTTTGCTGACATATTTGGTACCAATATGTTTATTTTTATTGGTCAAACATGCATATAAATAACAATTAAAATGGTAACATGGTACATAATATATACATAGAACTGTAGGAAAAGTTCTCGCTTTACTCTAGCAGAAAAATATTCATTCTGATCTTTCAGAGTTACGTCCCTTTGAAAATGAAACAAAGGGAAGTAACTCAGTTCGATCAGAATGTACATGATGTATCAGACTCTCCATCTTGTCATGTCACCGAAACTTTTAGAAAAACGTAATGATCAAACCTTCATACAATACTTCAACTCGTATTAAAGCAGGAACTTGGGATAAACTATAAATAGTATTGGGAATGACATCACAGCAAAACTCAACCAATCCAAAACCCTGATGTTAAGTGCATTATACATGTATAATACCCAGTTCATCACTGTTTAGCAACTTAATAGGGGAAAACCTGAAAAGACTCCATTTCATAGAAAAGCATTATGAATATTCATTTAGAGAAAAAAAAGGCTGTGATTTCTTTTTAAAACTTCAAAAATCACTTTCCAATAAAAATAAAAAGATTTTGAAAGTTTTCCTTAATTTGACAAAATTGATGAAACAATATACCATATTCGATCCAATAAGCGCCCATGCCGCTATAAGCACCCTCCCCTTTTGAGGCCTCAACTGCCATTGCCGTGGCATAAGATCAATACTATCAAAACTATATAGGGTGTGCAATAATTTCGTCTTATTAAGCACCTTTTCATTTTTCAGTTTTTCAAACACCCTGGGTGCTTATTTGGTCGAATAAGAAGTGATAGAAGTGTGGATTGTTTCTACAAGGCATTATTACTAAATTAATAACCAGTTTTAAATTACATGTATTATAAATGTATATAATACATATAAAATATGTTTTAAAACTTAATTTTATTAGAACAAAAAAGCTTAGAGCTATAATCCCTATTCAGTCAATAGTAAATAGAATGCAACAAAGGTAATTAATTGATGCATTATTCATGTGAACAGTTAAAATGAAATATTTACTATTTACATTTTTTCAAAAAATATTCACACACAATTTCAACATTAACAATGCGTAGTTAAAATAAACATGCATTCTATTGTTAATATAGCCCTGTTAAATTAGGCTAGCTATAAGGAATGTCTCGTTAGTAGGCAATTGAGGGTGAAGCAAATGTTGGTTAGCTGCCTGTCTTCTTATCTAGATACAAGAAAACCTGCAATAGTAACCATCTCTGTGTAAAGACCACATGCGTTTCCTCTCCTTTCATCTAAATAAGTTAAGCCTGCATTAGCAACCAAATTTGTATAAAGACCATCTACTTTCCATGTCCTCTCATCTAAATACAGGACACCTGCTTTAGCAACTACCCCTGTATAAAGACCACATGCTTTTCCTCTCCATTTATCTAAATAAGTTAAGCCTGCAATAGCAACCACATTTGTATAAAGACCACTTGCTTTTCCTGTCCTCTCATCTAAATACAGCTAAACTTGCATTAGCAACTGTCTTTGTATAACGACCACCTGCTTTTCCAGTCCTCTCGTCTAAATACCTGAACACCTGCATTAGCAACTGCCTTTGTATAAAGACCACATGCTTTTAATGTCATCTCATCTAAATACAGGAAACCTGGCTTAGTAGTCACCTCTGTATAAAAGACATGTGCCTACTTATTCTTTGTGACTTGATTATAAAGTGTATTCAAACACAGGTATAGTGTCATGGACGTGATATCAAAATATCATTAAACGACACAAATCTTGAATTTAGTTGGTAATAGAAAGCAGTTACAAATGATGAGAGGAAAATTGATTCTATACTACACAAATATTGCATTGAACTTAAATTCATAAACACTTTGTCTGTAAAGTAAAACTTTCAATGTCATTCATGAGACATAAATATCAAGAGAATGAGACATGTTAGTGTATGTAAAGAAGCACAAAAGAATTTGCAGAAGTTGTAATTCCAATAGTAATTATATATATATATACACACATTACAACCAAACTGCACGAAACAAGGCACATCAAGAACGTTGTCAAACCTGTCTATAACAACCACTCAAGAAGACGCAGGAAAACGGTCACTATAGACAGGTTGCCTGAATAAGTTCAGTATACAAAAAGGTTGAAATATAGGCTAAAGACATATCAGAAGTTTTTGTCACATATACATGTACAAATACTCTCTACTTATATGACCACTTATTTGGGGTTCAAAATGGCTTATATCAGCACAATTTGATCTGTAAGTTTTTTTGCTATAAAGACATTTTTGTCTGTTTCCTGGGTGGTCCTTAAGACAGGGTTGGATTGACTGATTTCAGAATATCAAAGCAAACTTTATAGATACAAATAGGGGTCAAGCTCACTGCTAAATATGGTATTTGAAAGTGACTAGAAAATAACCGGTTTATTAAGTGTGTCATTACAAATTTCATCGTTGGTTGATCACCGATCAAGTCTTTTGATGTAAGATTTCTTTAAAGGCTTAAATCAAAATTAAACATACATCTTGTAAGCTAAAATAAAACATTTCACAGAAGTAAGATATAATTCTTGAATAAGTTTAGCAAACAACACGCACACCCATACATTCTGATCCGACAAAGTGAAACAAACGGGAAATATCCCATACATTCTGATCCGACAAATTGAAACAAAGGGAAATAACCCATACATTCTGTTTGATCAGAGTTACTTTTATTGTTTCCCTGACTGTAAGGACAAAGTGAAACCAAGGGAAATAACTCTGATAATGTCTTGGCCAAAGTAAGGATATTGTTGAAATTACCGACACTACAAGATCTTCAACTACAATAATTCTTATGGAAACTGTGACATTGGAATGTTTGTCATAATTATTCAGAGAACTTTCCGGAAATTAGACAAGAGGCCCATGGGCCTTAACGGTCATCTGACTCATTGCACAAAACAACAAAGTCACAGTATAAAGTATTGGTTAACGATTAATATAAACAATACAAGGAACTCCTTAGTTGAATATGTAAGTTTCTGAAATAGGTAAATGTCATTCGTTGAACAAACTTGGTAGCCCTTCATCCATATATGGTTGTAACCCATTTACATATTTTAAAGCCAAATTTCAGCAAAGCTTCCATTTTGGACATCCGCCATACTATCCCCATGGGTCTTAGCTCGGTCCTTTATAAAATATGATTGTCCTCACCTAAAGTTCCCCTTCAGAATCAATTAAAACCCCTATAGACCAATTTTCCTTGAGATTGGAGACTGAAACCTGAAAACAGGAAGTGGGCCAGCGGCCATCTTGGAAAACCAAAGTCTTAATGAAAATGTTTGCATGTTGTTCGGCATTAATTTAAACCCCTATAGACCAATTTTCATTGAGATTGGAGACCGAAATCTGAAAACAGGAAGTGGGCCAGCTAACATTAAGAAAATTTGCCCTTTTGGGGCCCCACACCTCAGCCCCTAGGGGTCGGACCAGACTCATATATATAAAATACGATTGTCCTTCCCCAATGATGTTTCACACCAAATATGGATGAAATCCATCCAAGGATGAAGGACTAGTAGGATTTTAAAGCTTAAATTAAGAAAATTTCCCCTTTTTAGGCCCCGTCCCTCAGCCCCTAGGGTTCGGACCAGGCTCATTTATATAAAATATGATTGTCCTTCCCCAATGATGTTTCACACCAAATATGGATGTAATCCGCTCAAGGGTTAAGGAGGAGTAGGCTTTTGTATAAATAGTCTTACGCACGACGCACGGCGGACGGCGCACGGCGGACGGCGCACGGCGGACGGGGGACGGCGCACGACGACGGACGAAACACGATGACAATAGGTCATCCTGACCTTCGGTCAGATGACCTAAAAATATGGACACATGGACTATGATAGACAGGATATACCAAGCCTAGATATATATACATGAGGAAAAAACCATTATTTACTGATCAACCATTCTTAATTATATATATATGTACATTTTAGTTACAAAACGACTTCAACTGGCAACAAACCTAAAGGAATGTTACCGTCAGAAAGCACAATTACATCAGGAATACCAATACAAATAGTATTGCTAAATGTAATACGAATAAATTTGGTAAAAAAATGTGTTAATATGTCTTTTGTTCAAAATACACAACCAGTGTGTTTGAACACAAAACACAATCATATGAAATTGTATTTCTAATGCTCAGATCTGTCTTATAATGCCGTCACACAACCTCTCTGAATAGCTGTAGTCTATACAATGCTATCATTACAGTTTTAAAATCCTAAAAATATATTTTATATATCTATAAACTGAATATTGTGTGAATCTTACTGACAAGTCAACATATTATAGTCTAAAGAAAGCAAATTCATCAACGTAAACCACATGCGATGGCACTCAAATAAAGATCACATGACAATCAAATAAAGATCACATGACATAAATCACATGACACTCAAATAAAGATCACATGACACTCAAATAATCATCACAAAGTCATCAATAATTAAGTATCATCTATAGAAAGTCCTATCTATCCATGGACAAATGTTGATCCAATATATTTCCTAATTATATCATTTAATTTTCAAATGTATGCACGTCATATCATACAAACTTTGAGATATTACAAAGGCTGGTAAAACTTTAGGAATGGTATCTTCATGATTGCATGGATCATTAACATGGTCGCAAAAAATTAATATGTATGAAAAATACAAAATTATCCATACTCTTGTAGCCATATCTCCAAAATATCAATGCATTAAAATTAACCTTATCAATATCTTATTATAGTCTTTTATGAGATACATGTATTTTAAAAAGATGTTTACAAAATAATTTATCAAATATATAATATATCTCATAGCTTGAAACATGAAATCTGATGTTTACATGATATCTTCAATCATCTCCATGTATCAACGTTAATGACAAAGTGAAGCCAAGGGAATTAACTTTGATAGATAGGAAAAATAGGATAGATCATCATAATTAGACGTCTTATATAATTTGGTTGTATTTTGGATCATAGTCTGATCATAGTCATGTTTAAGTTAACTGTAACTACATTTACCAGAAACACAAAATTAAAAGACATTAAGGCAAATAATTACATTCAAAAGACAAAAAGAATCATTTCTAACAAATGAAATAAAATCAATCAGATAAAGAAATAAAATATATGTTATAATTCAGTAATTCTTTTATAAATATTTCAATAACCTTATGAAAATATAATTGATGTATTACAGGCATC
The DNA here is from genome assembly GCA_004382745.1 of Argopecten irradians irradians. Lineage (NCBI taxonomy): Eukaryota > Metazoa > Mollusca > Bivalvia > Pectinida > Pectinidae > Argopecten > Argopecten irradians. The sequence goes on along the minus strand of SAYR01035995.1, from coordinate 1,787,466 downwards.
AAATGTATTTACGAATATACACGTGTATTTCACATGAAAATGAGTTGGTATCTTATACCCTAGAATAACACACTTGATTTATCCACCTTGTAAACAAAATGCATTTCAAACCTTGGATTTACCCAAGGTGCTGACAAATTGATTGAGATTGCATGTGGGGCGATTATTTTGATCACAATTAAGACCATGTTCTCAATACAAAATGTTTTTATGCATAATGTTTTGATCAAAGCCAGAAAATATTTACAATATATATTAATTGTTAATTATCTTGGGGAATGCAGTCCGATTATCAAAATGATGTCTCTACTTTAAAATAAAAGGGTTAATTGCTACATATATCTTAAATTATGGTAATGCCACAGTTAGAAGGGACACTTGTTTATGATAATTTGATTTAGCACCTCCACAGAAGTAGGAATGGGAGCTACAGAGCCAGGGCGCTAATTAGGGTGATTACAATACAAGTAATTTACATGACTTCAACTGTACAGACCAGTATATATCTTATAAAACCATCACAATTTACAAAACTCTTTTCATCATGATTTCAGTGACACCACCATCTCATAATCTGTAATCTAAATCTTTATTCAAATTATGCCTGGCATATAGACCCCAATAATCCAGTTTGTAAACAGATTACCGCCCCAGTGTATATGTGTCAAAGAATCGAAAAAAGATATAAGTATAAAATGGCCTAATGAAATAATATCATATCCTAACTGAGCAGGTCTAAGTCAATTTGTTCACAACATTTTGTTTTTAATACCAGCAGATGCAATATACAATCTAAATCAACTCACCACAATTGCAGTATTCTTTGTATTTTTTACAATTTAGATTTCTCTGTTAGGTAAACCTAATCGATTATAATCTGTTTTCTGCTAATCCAAGCAGTACTGGCCTAGCATATACACCAAGAGAATAAGGAATGTCCAAGTTTGTTATATTAAACACATCACAAAGTACTTGTTGTCACAGTTTACATTACATCAGGAACTTAAACAGATAAAACTATTTCTTATTCCATTGATTTAGTTTATTTTAAAGATGCTCCAACACTGACAGAGCATAAACTATTACTCATCATTTTAACAACTACTAATTTTAAATCGTGTTTATACCATGGTATGTGTGTAATTAACACAAAAATACATGAATCAAAAAAATAAAATATTTTGCTTTTGGTTCATGAACAATAAGTACTTCCTTCCATATTGGACATAGTGCCATGGATTTTTTCAGGACACAATTAATTATTTTTAATATTTTTATCTTCAAGTAAAATAAGAAGCTCAAACTATTCAATGATGGTCATATAAAGTAAGTAACTTTTGTAACTGAAGAAAACTAATAATCTGTCTGCTCTGGATTTTGATAGAGAAAAATACCATTCATCAGCAGTAGAGCATCTTTTAAGAGTTAAGGTACATAAAAAGCCAATACAAGTTAGTCATAAAGGGAAGTAACTCTAACAAATATGAAATATTCTACAAAAATTGATCCGATTTGAAACATGTATAATGTCTTATCAAAAAGTACTTCAAAGATAACACTTTTTCTTATTCAATTTGATTTAATTCATTTTAAAAAGTTTATATATATATATATATCTAAAGGGAAGTAACTCTTAACAAAAATTGATTGATCTAAAAACAAATATCTTCTCGAAATTACTTCCTTGAATATAAAGGGTATGTACCACTATTATCCGTATACCTTTTAAAGTAAGTGGAAAAGGATCTAGAGGAGAGATTAAGAATTGAGTTCGAATCGTACAGAAATAGTGTTGTCTTTACATGTGAAGGGTACCTGAAGATGAATGTGCCGATAGTATATGTGTCATCTTATAGACTTGTACATTAATTAATGTTTTAAATGTAAAATTTCAATACTGCTGAGAGGTTTGATTTAAAATCTTTTCCTACAGGGGTTTCAAAATACCAAAATGATGCGAGTAAAATACCATTTACTGTTGATTATTCCCACTTATCATGATTGTGACATCACATAAAATAGAATGTCACAATCACCGGAAACCTATTAGATGTTAAATTTGATTTTATCCAGGTCTTTTTGGCACTTCAAAATTGACATATTATATTCAAATAAAATGCTTTAACATGTACATTTGTGTGTAGAATAATATTATAGAGTTTGAACTCTACATATAACCCGGTTTAAAGCACAACATATCTGTACATGTATCTTGTATTCTTTCTAATACATAGCTTTTATTTACTTTAAAGTGAATAGTCGGGCAAAGAAAACCAGTCTAAATGCGTTCATTGGCCGTCCAAAAGTTCTCACATATTAATACGATGGTTAAGTTCTGCTTAGATTCCCAGTTCTGACCATTAAAGTAAAGAAAATTTGAAAGCATTGAAATCGAGGCTGTGTGGAAATGTAACCACGCACATAGTGAGCCAGGAGGACGTTTTAGAATTCACATACTTTAAATTAATTTCTTCGTACGCAGACAGATTTTGACGAGATATTTTATTTTTCCATTTCATAAGAAATTATACTGGATACATTCATACCATTTTTACCGATTTTAGCCATCCTTGCCCGACTGTTCACTTTAACACAGCATCAAATAAAATAAAGAAACTGTGAAAAAATCAGTGGAGATATCTTTTTTCCTTATAGAGGTACTATGTTATAAATACAAATGCTATTTCAAACCTGAGACCTTGTATAACATCTTACATTCAGCTGAGTCTCAGAAAATTTCAACACTCTCAATTAAAAGAGTTTTGGCTAATGCTGCAAGAAAAGCAACAATTCTATGAATTGATCTACTCAATTTGATTTATCTACATCATTGTTAATAACATAATTTTGTATATAAAATCTGGTGCTGTGCTAGGCACAAAACTGGAATCACAAAACTGATCAAATAATTCATTTAAAAAAAAAAGATAAATTTATAGAGGGCTAACACAACTCTCCTAAAAAATCTGGATTATGCTATAATGAATGAATGCAAAATGACTGAACTGATGCTGGGAAAATCTTGACAAGATGATAAAAATATCAGCAATGACTTCACAAAGTTAATATGATGTCTTGGTAGATATCTTTGTGAAATGGAACCATGGTGATGCCACATAGAGAGCATCATCATCACCATTAGTATGTGTTATGTGTGGTCATGCAATCATGGTAATGTGATTTCACCCAGCATGGTCATGAAACCATACCAACCATGATACTATCTTAATGTCATGATAATGTCACCAGAAAGACTTGGTGATGTCACTATAGTGATGTTGAAGCCTTGGTGATGTCACCATAGTGATGTTGAAGCCTTGGTGATGTCACCATAGTGATGTTGAAGCCTTGGTGATGTCACCATAGTGATTTTGAAGCCATGGTGATGATGCACTTTTGATGGCGACGATACCACTATATAATGTCACCACAGTGTCATGTTTTCAATATGTGTACATAGTGATATCACTATGGTGATGGTATCAATGAAAGATGATATAATCCCATTCACCCTTGAAATTTATAATGGCCTGTCCCAAGTCTTGAAGACGAAGAGTCCAAATGTGTCTTTGGGGTGAATGAGTTGAGTTGCTATGACTATGTTGTTTGTCTGGCTTCTTCTGTCTCCAAGGCCATCACTTCTTCATAAGATGGAGGAGGGAGGTCAGCAGGATCTGGTCAAAAAGAACAAGAAATGTTCTGATTACAGGTTCATTGTTTCTTTTCTGAAGGAATTTTAATATTTACATCTAATTCCATTATTGGGCCCAACCCCTCCTGCCCCCGGAGGGGGGGTCAGAGCCAAAATTTATACAAGTTCTGTTCCTCTTCCCCCAAGGATGTTTGTGGCCAAATTTGGTTATAATCCATGCAGAACTCTAGGACAAGTAGCAATTTATAGGATTCCCCTATTTGGCTCGCCCCTCCTGCCCCCCGTGGGGTCAGAGCCAAAATTTATACAAGTTCTGTTCCCCTTCTCCCAAGGATGATTGTGGCCAAATTTGGCTACAATTCATGCGGAACTCTAGGACAAGTAGCGATTTATAGGATTTACCTCTATTTCCCCTACTGGGCCCTGCCCCTCCTGACACCGGGAGGTCAGAGCCAAAATTTATAAAAGTTCTGTTTCCCTTCATCCAAGGATGTTTGTGGCCAAATTTAGTTATAATCCATGCAGAACTCTATGACTAATGGCGATTTAAAGGAAATGTTGACGGACGGACCACGGACGGACAGATGGAAGGACGGGCGGAAGGATGGATGGACAGACGACGGACGCCGTGCCATGACATAAGCTCACCGGACCTTCGGGCCAGGTGAGCTAATAAACTTATTCATCCAAGAACATATCTGCTAATTAGGTCTCTTGAAATTCTCAAAATCCAACATTCCTAAAAATTATTGTTCATACCCATCACAACACTTATCATTCTATAATAATGTAGAAATCAATGTCAGTTGTTGAGGATAACAGTATTCCAACACGTGCACAAAAATCTTAACCTGATCAAGAAATTGTCTCTGTTTTATAGATGCCCATACTAACTCATCCCATACTAACTCACCCAATACTAACTCATCCCATACTAACTTACCCCATACTAACTCACCCCATACTAACTTACCTAGCTTAGACTCATCAAAATTCACTTCTAAAGAGGTCTGTACTGATGATGGGGAGATCAGATTATCGTTGACTCTTTGATCGGTTCTTTGTGACATAGGTAACTCGTGACCTTGACGTCTGTTGTGAGTCTCATCTCGTTGTTTTCGTTTACTTCTCATGTGCTGGACAATACACACTACTAATATGACGATGATTATCAAGCCTACTAGACCCCCTCCCGCTGCTCCGATGATCATGCCAAGCTTAGCATAGGCTGTGAAAACAAATATCATCCAATATATTCTAGTATTGATCTGGTATTATAGGGTGTCAGATATACCCTGCAGTCTATAATATCATTGAAAAGATTGTAGACAATCCATTTTAAAGTTGACATTACTTTCATGCATATATAATGAATTGTGTCAGCGTTACTTTCAATATACATTGTATTTGGAAATACCGTATTTGGCCCAATAAGTGCCCAGGGTATTTAAAAACTTGAAAAGGTGCTAATAAGACGAAATTTTTGCAAATCTATACAGTTTTGTGTAATTTTGGTCTTTATTTATGCCTGGGCACTTGAAATTGAGGCCTCCAAAAGGGGGAGGGCGCTTATAGGGACACAGGCGCTTACTGGGTCGAATATGGTACTTTAATTTGTGATCAAAGGGTCTTAATCATGGATTATGAATTCATATACATATACACAATTATTCGCGAAACAATTGAATTCACATTTGAGCTCTCTTGAAAAATTACGCAAAAAGTATCTCGCAAAAAAAATTGATTTACTATAACAGTATTCAAACAAAAGATCTTGCCCATTTTTAATTTTGAACTATCATGAACTGCCATCCACTTATTTTGACATCATTACCATTGTGACATCACAATTGTCATGCCAGTGATTACGGAAAATGGCTGTTAAGTCCTTGATAATAATGAATTGTTTATTCATTACAGATACATACTGGTAATCTCTTTGGAATTTATCATAAAATTGTTACGAAAAGTAAATAAAGCATTGAATTGCATTCAACTGAGTATGAATGCCACCTGGACAGTAGCAAATTCAACATGAAAAGCTAGCACACTGTCCAGTCGACATTCATATTCCCATAATTGCCAACTGAATGCAGGTCAATGGTGAAGTAAATATATGTACCGCCCACTGTATACCCCTCCTCCGTGTACACCTCCAGAGTTATGGATGCTGTCGTTGTTGGTTTTAAAACGTCAGGGATGAACTTATCAAATATACTGGCTGTTGATTTGATTCTGATCAGAAGGTTGGAGCCTGCTTCTGTACACCATGTGGAAGGTGTACTATAGCAACTGTAGGTCTGAAACATATACAATGTACTGTATTATCTTGCATCTGTACACCATATGAAAATAGGTCACGGTGACTTTGCATTAGTTTAGTATGTGACAGACCACTTCATCTAGGTGGTGTACCTGCCTTCATCAGTAAATCATTACGTTGTCTATCTAGGTGGAATCACACTGGTATATGTACCAAGTATGAAGATAGACTCCGGACAAGATAAAAAAGACAGACAGCTACGACACCAATTATAGTCCACTTCCTAGGCCCCCAGCTCGCAGTAGGGGACTATTTAATGTACCCCCCGGTATACGTCATATGAGAGTAATTTACAATACATTAAGCAGATCAAAGAAACCTACCTTTGCTATGCTGACTCCCTCAGAATAAGTTAACGTCACATCGCAATCCTTCACTACGTAGGATAAAGTCTTCACACACACCTTGTACAGATCCTTGACATCTTCCCCTACCCCCTATGGACAGAAAAAAAAAAGAGAAAAAAAACTAGTATTTTCTGCAACATAGGACTCCTTGCGACTCTTTGCAAGTGTGTCAATTTAATCTGAAAACAATACATGCACATTGTACACACTAAAGATACAGTAAATTCAAATCAGGTTCAGATGACGGTTGACCTAGCCATCCGTTAAACCAAAACAATAACTACAAATGTAGAGAATCTTTTATGTTAATTGATGCTCCATTCTTCTTCATACTGGTATTTCTACACTGTCTCTGGAGCGCTGTTAGAATTCTTTGATTTCCACTAGTGACCACTGACCCCTCCGTCAATACATCTAGATCTAACCATTATGAAATACCTACAGGACCTTGGAAACCTCCAACTTAAATTGATTTTTACTTGTGTGAATTAAATTGTTAATCAGCACATTGATGTAAACAAATCTAAAAACAAAAGAAGCTTGCTTACAACAAATGACATCAACTAACTAGTATATGTGCCGATGTTATTAATTAGTCATTAAATTTGAACAGACAGGTTACGACTCACCTTAAAATATCCTGCACATCTTTGAATAGATGGATCATCCCATACTAATTTTATACTATCACCTGGCTTAAGCTTCTCTGGATTAACCGACTGGGAAGTTCTACAGTAACTCTCATCTAGCTTAACTGAAAATAAATCAAATCTAGTATATAATATCCTAACTTATACTGTTTATATACTTTTACTATATCATTTTAAATAACACCAACTAATTTTATTTTTATTTTATTTGTACAAATTATGTTATCTCATATAGATTTCTTTTAATGGAAAAACTGTTACTAACTAGCAATATCTACAAGATATAAATAAATGGTAGTACATTTCTATATTCAATACAGTATATGTAGACATTAACTAAACATGTTCTCAGTAAATGGGGCCTTTACCAGCAATTGTTTCAAACAATTTAATGTCCATTGAAAATGTATGGATATATAATATAAATGAAAGCCTTTGTAATTATACATCTCATACAGACATAGTTATGACTGATGGTACATATGTAAATAACATTTTTATCATAAATGCATAATTTGTACAGGCATGGTTTCAATGTGCATTTGTATATATATACTATACCTTCTGATTTCTGCTAACTGTTGATATGAGTGTATGTCAAGTTGATGTGATAGTAGCTACAGGTGTATGTTTTGTGTTTTGAACTTTCCATATCTTGTCTGTGTAACAGTGGCTCAGATACATAGTTTATTGTGAAGTGTATGTACATAGTTGTCATAAGAGGGTATTTGCAGGTTTCTATGGTGAAAAGAAATAATATTATCTTTTGTTTCTAGCTGCCAGAATGCTTTTAATACATCAAGCATGTACTAGGATAATCATTTATCATTTTGAATCATAAATAAAAATTGTCAAATACATTGTACAGTTAAACCTGTGTATCAAAAACCTCCAATGGATAAAGAAAAATTGGCATCATAGCAAAAGAATTTTTTTTTCACAAACCAAATCTGGCTTTCTGATTGGCCAATACTTTATGCAGGGATTTTGCCAGCTGTTTTGGGAAAAGGACCCCAAGCAAAAATTGGGAAAATATCATCAGAGCTTTTCAAAAATTGGGAAAATATTATCAGCATTATTTTGTTGAAATTTTCATCACAATTTTGTTGAAATAATATCAAAATGGGGATATTAATTAACAAAGAAGGTTTAGCTGTTTCTTTAAATGATATTATAATATTCTTCAACTTTTACATTTAATTTTACTGATATCATATAGGTATAATATAAGACATCATATTTGGGGTTTTAATTTAATTTTACTGCATTTGGGAAAATACTGACTGAATTTGGGAAAATAAAGTGCTAATTTTCAATGAGAATGGGTCCTTTTACCCTATAAAGTCCTGGCAAAAACCCTGTTTGTGCAATCTTTTGTTAGAATCCACAGTTTGCAAACAATTATTGTTTCATAACCCCACAAAATTAAAAAATAGTGTTATCAATGCTTAAGTTGTCTTTATACACAAGTTAAATACAGCAATTTCAAGATCCTACAATGACATGGGTAAATTAAAGTATAATTTACTGTCTTTTAGTCCCACCTTCCGGTGATTGTAACATCTTTTAACAAAAATTTTCTGACGTCATTATGATCACTGGAAGGTGGAACTAATTGACGGTAAATATTATTTTACCCACATCGTTTTGGGATCTAGATCTCCATGCCCCCATATTGTGTTGCAATGGGCTATTTAGAATCTCAGAAAGTGCAGTGATCCTATTCAACAGATATGTTGGGTGCAGTGATCTTATTCAACAGAATTTTTTTCCCATATAACTTATTTCTATGTTTATACAATAAAATAATTCTAAATCAGGCATCCTTGATGCTCCAGTGGTTACTATCTCTGACCAGTCACCTGGAGAGACTTCCTTGTTACAGAGAGAGTGTATGCGAGGCCAAACTTCAAAGCCACAACGTCAAAAACAGACAATAACAGCTAGTATATACCATTACTTATTCTTTTGCTGTTCATCAAAGGGCCAAATTCCCTCTGTCTTCTGTTGCCTTCATTTTTGCTATGACATATTTCAGGTGTGGATATAATGAGTGATATAATAGTAGTACCCCTTGTATCAAGGATGACTTCAGTGTATAACTTACTGGTTGATTGGTCAGCCGTAGTCTGTGGCAAGAAAGTGATGATGAGGACAAAAACTGGAACCACAGCAGGCGTCATGTCATCTTTGCTCTGTAGATAGTAACATGGTTAAATGTTTAATATGATATAAATCAATTATAATAGGGCAGTACTAACTTGCTGATTTATTGTTAAATGTTCTTATTTTAGCATATGCAGTCAAATTTCGACGCAAATGCAATAAAATGTCAAATCTAATCCAATTTTGATCTTTTAGCGCAGATATGAATTAGCACAATTCAGTGTTTCAATAACGGAAATATCATTTACAAATTTTAGCGCTGAATATTTATAATTAGCACTTCAAAGACAGCTCTAAATTAAGTATGGTTAAAGTATCTAAAACATAATCCCTCTATAGTATATATATACATATCACTATAAATTCCAAAAGACAGATACAAAAGCAAGCTTAAGTGATTTTAAAGTGTAATGTTATTTGAATACTGAAGATATATAAGCACTAGCTCTCAAAAGATATACCTTAAATCTTGGTATATAATACATTATACATGTATAAGCTTATTTATAGCTTCTAGGTGCTGTAGCTGTACCATCTTTAATTCTCCGTACATACTTAATTAAATGTTTAAATTAAAGGTCTACTAGTACACACCTTTTCAAAAAAATACAGTCAAACCTTGATGTATCAAAGTTCAAGGGACCGTCAGAAAAACTTCGAAACATCGAGACTTTGAATTATTCGTGGTTGAAATTAGACCGATGGTTTTTTTTTACCATTACCAACTGTGGTAGTTGAGTACATGTCGTCTCCGTTCCGTAAACTTTATAATCATTATATTTACCACAAGCAAAACAAAATAAAAACGAAGTATGCAATTAATCACATGTATTGCTATCGTTAGCAATACATACATATATTATAAACAAGACTTACGTGTACTAGGCCTAACCCATGTACAAGTTTTCGTTTGGTGACTATTTAAGCGATGGTTGATATTACGGAATGAATATAAAAACGAAAACACGTTGTGAAAACGAAACTAAAAAGGAGGAACCGAAAGCGCTACACCACCTACAAAATACTTCAATTTAGAATGATCGATTTGCTCCAGTATTTATGCCAAAGTTGTGCAATGTAACAGTTTTGAGTATGAGTTATAATTACTAATAATGTGGCTCGCTGTTTACCGTTCCGTAGATTCTACAAACCGCTACCAATGGTGACGGCGAACATCAAAAACGACTAACTGTATCTTTGCTGTACTAATGATTTAATAACGCAGCTTGTAAAAACAAAGCACCGGGTATCGGACTGATTAGTGATATTAATTATCTTGATGATATCAAGCTAGCAACACAAGCTGTCATAATCCCTATTATCTGGCGAAGGGCAGTCGCGAGACAGCTAGGTGTGACAGCATGCCGCGGGGTATCGGCGAACACCTGATCTGTACAGGTAATTTTTTTATTTGAATCATCGAGTGTCAGTTACCTATGATTCTATAACAAATGGTCCATGAAAAAAGTTCGATACATCGAGAACTTCGATTCATACATGGATTAGTTAGTAATGTTATATAGTGAAGAAATTCGGGACCAGACAAAAAGTTCTATACAGCGAGAAATTCGATTCATCGAAGTTCGAATCATCGAGGTTTGACTGTACATTAAATAAGTGTAATTTGTGTTCAAAATTGCAAAACCACTTACAAAGGAGGTATTCAATTTTTAAATAATGAACGATTGGAATTAATTTTAACTAGAAACTTTAAAAACTCCGGTGGTGATGAGTGGTAGGTGACACTTGTTCATGAATCATGATTCATGGTCATTGGTGGTATATTTTCATGGCATTATTTTTGTTCTGACACCTTGCCGTGAAAACTGCCTTGATAATAATTGAGTGTGTTGAACAGAACAGTCATCGACACGACATACAAACCCCATCTTGAGAAAACACTTACACTGCAGACCACAAACAGTCAAAAATATGCCTGGTAAACAAGTCAAGTGTCAAAACTACAAAAGGATTTCCTACTAGCAGGGAACGACTTCGCAGTGAATCTGTATCATAACACAGTTTGAACGAAAAATCTGGATCACAAAACCGTTTGTATCCAATGACTGATAAAGTCGATACAAGCGTCTAACTAAAGTAAACTAACAAATCAAGCGTCAGTAGGGACCCGAAATCTAACGCCAAACCAGGACAGTGCCTCTTACCTGCGAACGATAAAGTAAATTGATTAAGGAATAAACTTCAATTTCACGTTTTTTTCAAAAATTTGTTATATAGTATTCATTTCGATATACAATGACATTTTTTTCTGCGTACCATTTCTTAATTCCGGATCATGAGCCTAGGTCTCTGAAATTAGTTTGTCCGAAATCTATAAATAGAATCAAAGGGAAAGCAGAAGAGAAACTAGAAAAGGTAAAGCAGCTTTTATATTTTTTAAATGCGCGAAATTCGTGCTGTTGTGAAAACCGATATGGAAAAGATGGGCGATTGATATATCTTGAAGTTCCGTCGTTTACATGAAAATGGTCCAGGCCGAGAATGAATTGGACAACTGGTTTCTATAAACAGCTTGCTCGTAACCCGACCCGCCCATTTTTGCATGCATGTATTGTAGGTTACATGTAGGTCAGTTATGTAATCATACGTAATGTCTAATGATAGAACCATCCCCGCCACGCGTTAGCTACTAGACTAGATAAGCAGGTACAACAGGACAGAGAGACGCCCTTTGTGTAATTATAAACATTATTTTAAAATAGACTGTAGATCTATGTGTTAATGCAGTATTTTAACCTTCCAGATTGTTTTTTAACACTGTTCAGAAAATTAACGCATCTTCTTTTATATATGCCATTTGTTTTGTCTCAGTTTGCTATATACTGTTTCTTTCAGAAGTTATACTGCATGGTCAGATATGGAACCTGATGTTTCAACTCCTGAAAAATGGCAATTCCTTTTATCGGCAATCATTGAAGGTACTCATGTTATTAAGTGTCCTCAGATTTTGAGCAGTTTCCAATGATCACAGATTTATAATTAGTTTTTACCATAACAACCAAAATATCCATGGCTATCAGGTGCTTATGACATGAAATTGCATGTTTAAAGTGGTATAATTTTCACTAAGTCTTAGTGGAAAAAATAACAAATATTATGTATGCATTGCTATTTGGAAATGATGAAATCAAGGTGTTGAAGAATAATTACATTTATGAATTAAACTGTTTCACCCTTCTTCATTTCTTAAGATGAATTACATATATTAGTAGACAGTGCAATTGTCATCTATATCTACATGTAAGAATTGATTGGCTCACACAGACTGAAATCTTATCTATATATATACACTTTCTTCTGCCTTTATTATCAAAAATTACAGAACAACATACATTGCTCCTGCATGAATTATCTTAATTTATTTATTTGAAGAAAACAGTACTGTATGACCAAAATTATGATTATACTTATAGCCAGGGCTTTTGAAATCATCAACATTGATGCATGAATAATCTAAGAGACTGGTTACCAAACTATGTTATTAATTTGTTTCAGGAAGTTTACAGAGAGTGAAGTATTTCATCCAAAAGTTCTTCCCCAAATCATATAAGTCCCAAATTCATACCTGTTTACCTGACCTGTTCAAAGAAAACCCTCCTCTTCATCAGGCTGTTTTGACAGTAAGTATATTTAACAATGATAGAAATTTTACTTATACCCAGACCCAACAGTAACTATTACCAGTAGTCCTCAGGGTTTTTCTCCTGAAATGCCTGGAGTTTTATTTTGATATAGCTCATGGGTGGGAATAGAGACAGTGATAGTAACTTCTGAAATATCAAGGATGCTCTGTTCAAGTCATATGGATGTCATTTGACTACTACCAAGTCACTCCATTTCTAGGCCATGACATCCAGATAATTTAATAGTGTATTAATCTGTCATTCTTCTAAAGCCCTCCACCTATAGGAATATAATATTATGATGGCCAAGTCTTTATCAAAGTAAGATGTCTGAATTCTACCACTTATTCTACCCGACATTGTTGGTTATAACAGCAAAGTCTTTATATTAGTGTGCCTGTAGACACACGACCACTAGTATTCACCTCTGGACTACTGGGACCTGACACAAATTTCTAACCAACAGTATACAAATATAATTCATAGTACCTATAATACAATCTATATATGTGTGTATGGGTTAGACATGTGTGCCAGGTCTGTATGCTCTGGACCATGGTGATGAAGTAATGAAGACATCCAACATTTGGCTCACCACATCTCGTCCATAGTGACCAAGGCATTCAAATGTCTGCCATTTCATCATTAGCTGTGGGTTATATGTGCCTTACATTCCACCATTAATTTAGCTCTCCATATTTTTGTAACAGAACACATGGTGTGATATAAATTATCACTGCCTTTGCCAGGATTTTAACTCAGGACCTCTGGGTTAATAGTCTGACACTCAACCGATTGAGCTAAAGAGAAGTTCTCACTAGCAGTATACTATATCGCGGCTAGTATTGACCAGGGTTACATCTTGACCAGGTTGAAGTGTTGATAACATAATAATCAAAAAGAAATGACAGCCTGTATTTGTTGAATTTAGACAATGTTATGATTCTTATTGTAATTTCAGGCATCAGATGAAGTGGTACTGTTATTGATCGATAGTGGCTTTGATGTACATGGCCGCAACCGTTATGATGAAACACCTCTTCACCTGGCATGCAGAAAGGGCAGAGATGGTAATACAATGTAGTAAAATAAACAACTCCTCTAAAACTCATACAAAGTTAATATAACTGTCTAATAATAATACATGTAACTAGTATTTGTTTTCAAAATATAAAATAATCACATTGTGAAGTCTTGTTCTGTGAAAGATGAAGTCATGGTTAACTTTCTGCATTCATATACCTCATTCTGATCTACCACAGTTGCTTTCGCAATGAAGGGCAGTAACTCTGGTAAATAATGCTCATGACTTAGATGCTTAGTGTTTCCTTCCTGACTTTCAGTGAAAGAATAAACTTATCATGTGTGTAATTTACCGTAATCAAATATGGAATACAAATTCAATTATGTATATTGTAAATCTGTTGATTTCAGTGATTGTACATAGGCTGCTGGAGTGTGAAGCTGATATTGACAGTAGGGACTGTGCACAAAATACTCCACTGTTTAATGCTGCCACCTACTCACATCCTCATACAGCTGAGGTCCTTGTACAAGGTAAAAATAACACAGATTCATGACATATCGGCAGGTCCCTTCTCCAAGGTATGGGTAATACATGATAAAGGTCCTTGTTCAAGGTAATATACATCTACCAACTGGAAACCAATTTTATTTCATTGCGATTTAATTTCGTATTTTCATGCCTCACTACCTTTTCATGGTGATTTGATTTTGAATGTACATATGAAATGTTCCGTGTCTCTTGCTTGCAATTGAATAATTTAGAGGCAATTTATTTTCCAAATAAGAACCACCAGCAAAATATATGAAATTTATTCATACACAAAAATAAATTGGTTTACAGTATGTGGCAAAGGTACAAGGTCAATTGACACAGGTTCAAGGTCAAATGACACAGGTTCATGCCAAAGGCGATATAGGCAAGTTCATGTCAAATGCATTGTAGACAGGTCCTTTGCCAGGATATTATATGACAAAGGACCTGTTCAATTCAAAGGCAATACAGACAAGTTCATTTCAAAACCATATAGACAAGTTCATGTCAAAGACAATATAGACAAATTCATTTCTAAGGCAATAATCAGGTTTGTATCAAAGCTAATACTAAAAGCATATGTCCTTGCCAGATGATAAAGCCATATGTATAGATATAGAAATATCTGTAACACACCCTTGTCCAAGGAAGTTTACAAAGGTTCTTTAAAATATAAATTTCATTTATTATACATTGATTGCAAAACAAGCTATAGAACTATGAAATCACTTTCGATGGCCCGGATGCAAGTGTGCGGGGATGGTTAGTGTAGAAGGAAACCAGAGTGCCCAAAGGAAACCCATGTGATTGGGCAGGTCATCCCTAACCATTTCACATCTGTGCTGGGGATCGAACCCTGGCCGGCTAGGTGAAAGGCAAGGGGCTTAACCACTACACCACCCGATCAGAGGTTCTTTGTTATAATTGCATTAAATCTTTGACGTAATTTAATTAAATTTCAATCTTATTGAGACTTGGTAATTAAGTTCTTACTGTGACAATCTTATAAAGAAACATTGGTCCTGTTTCCTTTTTGTCTTTTGTCAAATGGCATTTACCAATACATTATTTGTAAAAAGAGATAGAAATGACAAATCATTACCTGTAATTCTTGTTTTTTTGTCAGCTGGATGTGACATCAATACTCAGAATGAGGAGCTAATGACACCTTTAGACCAAGCCATTCTGTATGACCAACGCGAAACAATATCTATATTACTGAAGGCAGGGTGTGAGGTGAAGAAGACCAATGGGTTCGTCTACTACGACGATCACTACGTCAACTCGGTGGTCCATTCTCTGTGGCAAAATGGAGATAGCAACAACATCAAACTGCTGCAAAACTGTGGCTACGAAATGAAGTACTCGGACATCAAAAGGTTAGTCCAGTGGAAGTACCAAGTGATACAAGGTGTGGAGATCTCGGAGACAGATAAGGCCGTCATCAAAGAAATCATGACCCAACCACTGCCGTTAATGAACTGCTGTAGAATCTCAATAAGAGAAGTTTTATCCAAAGTCAACAAGAGGTGTACTCTGGAAAAGTTATCGACCCGACTGCCCCTTCCCCGGTGTCTGAAAGACTTTATAGCTTTTAAGGTATAATGATATTCTTGAAATTAAGATCATGCCATACTCTTTCCATCCCTTTTATTTTGTCTTTGCATATTACAGAGTTTATACCCCCCTTGCAGGTAGGTATCTATGGTGACATTATTATTCTGTGAGCGTCAATTTCGTTGTAATGTAAAAGTATGACATTACACTTTCAAACACATAACATCATAATCAATACCTACCCGCAATGGCAGATAACTCTGTAATATGCAAAGACAGAATATGGAACCCTGCTGACATACCAAAAGATATTTTTACATTGTTATACTTATAGATATGTGTTGTTTTATGTTTGCATTGATATGATCTCTTGATATTGAACATTAAGTTTTTACAATTAATGACGACTGGGAATTATCTCATGATTCACAATATCTCAATGTTTGTTTGAAATATCAGATGGTTTTAAGTTTAATATTATGTGTTGAGTATATTTATATTTATTTTAAGTTCTCGATATTAAAATCATAAAGTTTATTGACTTGTTTTTGACCTAACAATTTCCCTGTTTTCTTTACTGTAGAATGCCAGCCCAGTTTTCCAATATGTTACTTACCTTTACACACCGTATTCAACTCTACAAGTGCCCCCATCCCTATACCACCCCTTCTCTTTTTTGAGGTTTCAATTTCTCTTACCTCAAATTAAATGCACTACGGAAGTATGAAAACCTTTTGGTTTCTTTGATTTCTTTTACAAATTGATTTATGTCTTTCCTTGCACAATGATTTTATGAAAGGCTAGTCCAAATTAAGTGGTCCCTTATTGTTTTAATTTTTTCTAGCTCCTACGGCACTTACTGGGTCGAATACGGTAACCAGTGTTCCTGAATATTTAAAATATCTGTCTCTAATTGTTACTAACACATTAATCACTTTTGAACATTTTGGTTAAGTTTATACCTTGTGTTAGATCTAGTCTATCCTAATGTTTGTTTTTGTTGAGATATAATTACTAAGTCATTCCAATGTGATAGTCTAGGAATTTTTATGTTGCTTTTGACTGTATTTTTGTTGATGATTTGATCATGAATATTTGAATAGGATTTTGGCCCATTCTCCATAACTATATTACACACATACTGATAGTATACAAGTAGAATGAATATATATCATACCCAGCTTATCATGTAGTGGTAATGGATAGCCTTATCACTTTAATTTGACTGTCAATTTACACCCTCAGAAACAAGTGTCTAAACTCCACTATGCTCTGTTTATCAGACGGCAATGTAGTGTAGGCTGATTACGTGGGTAACCGTTGATGGTCAATTTACTGCCACGATATATTAGCCAAAACACATCATCCTTATTGATGGCTAATGCTTACATGATGGTATGTCAATTTACTGCCATTAGTTTATCCAGAATACCACATATTTTTACACAAGCAATAATTAGTCAAATATATCATCCCTATCTATAAAATGGCTAATGATTACATTTGCACCTCAGAACTTGTTTGTACTTGGTAGATTTATGATATGCAGTATTTCCAGTGACATCTGGTTGTATGTGTAACAGAGTGCAGGATTTAAATCTATTCAATCATTGCCATCACTATAGGGATCATTCATCAAACTCAGGACCTTTGGTTTAAACTATTCTATATTTGCATATTACTGAGTTACTTCCCTTTCCGGTACAATTGTAGGTATTGATTGTTTCGTCGTTATTTTGTGAGCGCAATTCACGTCGTTTTCTCTGAAAAGTATGACGTTACGCTTCCAAACACATGACGTTTCAATCAATACCTACCCACAAGGGCAGATAACTCTGTTATATGCACATACAGAATATATTGTGCCAACACTCAACCAATCATGCTAAAGAAAAGTTCTCTCTAGCCAAGAGATATGTTGCGGCTAATATCCACAGGGTTACATTTGAAAGGTCTTAGTTATAGTAAAAAGGTTTTGTTGCCTGTATGTAAATTATCCTCAGTATTGGAATAAAGTAATTAATAGACCAGTGTATAGCTACAATGCATAATTAGGAGTATTAACATTCATTTTATAAATCATCACAGTATACATGTATGATAATAAATAACATTCGTTTCATTAAATCATGAGAATTAAAATTATTTAGAATATTGTAAAAAATAATAATTTAAGATATTCTTGACATGAAATATACCATATACATATAGATATATGATTGTTACATATAATAATTCCTCTTGATTCAAAGAAATGGTTTTATAAATGTTTTACTGAGAGTGTTTGAAGATATATTTATTTTCCCATACCCCGGTACATGTACATACCGGTATATATATATTGTGTACTTCTCCGGTGACTTGTTATAGTGATATGCAATACAGGCACAGTAAAATATGTTTATATAACAAACATGCTTACAAGGAAATCGTGGCTATAATGTAGTGGTTTTTATTTCCTTTCAAGGTTCCTACAGTATGTCTGTAATAAGTGTACAACGAACTGTGTTTCTAACAAGGTGACTTTGTTGGTTCCATGCAGAAGTTCATTATAACCATGTTTTACTGTAAAGTTATGCTATCTAGCAGTATTTCAAAACATGTAGTTTCTTTTCTTTTTATATATATATTTTTTGTGTGAAAGTTATATTGTGGCATTTACATTCTATGTGATAACTTATGTGTGAAACCCTTTTATATTTTAGGCTTACTTAATTTAAATGACTATCCATTTTAATACAAACCAAGTATCAATAACTTAAGGTCTTGTTATATATCTTGCATTATATTATTATAGACATGACATCTATAACTCATATCCTACCATCAATAGAAATGACATATCAACTGTTCTACATATTCTGCCATCATTCAAGTATCAGTTTTTATCGTTTATGTGTACATTATTTATATATCAACACCAGAAATAAATCTGAGGTCTTGGAAGGCAATAAACACACAATGTGCAATTATTTATTTTTAACCAAACTTATAAATGGCTTTTTATAGTCTTTTGAATAAATATATACATATATACAAGAAATGCCCTAAGTATATTACAACAAATATAGTAATATCATCATTTTTATTTCTGAGAATTTTAAGTTTTGGTGACTGCAGTTAATTTGTACAATTTTATTCAATTAGAAAAAATAGGTAATAAATTTATGCAACCGTAATTTAATATTATATGTCAATTAATTAAAAAATCAAATATTTTGATTTACTCATAATTTATTTGGAAATAATGACACTGGAATTTGTAGTTTAATTGTAGTATATAAAGATAATTTTGTACCTTTTATACATTTTCTACCAAATGTAATATCAAATTAGTCGTTTGTAGGTTTGATAAAAATAAAATTGGAGCAAAAGGCAATTGTTTTTTCTATTTAAAACCACAGGGACCTGGCAGAAATGTTAACCAATGGTCAATATTCAATGTATATTTATGAGCTACTATAATACAAACTGTATATTGACAGTTAGTTGGAAATTTGTACCATGTCCCTGTTCATTTTTAAAGATATATAGCCACCGTAAACTTATTTTCATGGTGATTTGATTTTGCATTTTTATGAGTAACCATTCAAAATCTTTGATGTGTATTGGTATAGTTGAAACATCTTAGTGATTTATTTTCACATACCGTATTCACTGTAATTAGCACCACTCTCTCTATAAGCACCATCCCCATTTTAGGTTATCTGACTCGAAGGGTCAGGATGACCTCTAGTCATCATGTTTCGTCCGTCGTCGTCCGCCGTCGTCCGCCGTGCGTTAACTTTTCACATTTTGAACTTCTTCTCCAATTCTACTGGTGCGATTTGGCTGAAACTTACTTGTAATGATCCTGACATGGTCCAGACAAAGTGTTGTTATTTTTTGGGTTGATCCCATATTACATGAACTTGCGAGTCTTTTATATGTGAATCACGACATGCGCGTCTCATAGGTTAAAAGGCATATGCATGTTTACTATAACAGATTAATGTGTCATGAATCATGATAACTTTAAGAGTTAAAATACGGTTGACTTTTTTCATCCACATTTCACATTTTGGTTAACTTATTTATTAAGTGCCCTGAGCGGTAATTACAGTGATTACGGTATACAAAACTAATTAAGTTGGTTTACTTTAAACCACAAAACACAATCAGGATCAGTTGACAGTTGTACTTAATTTCGGTGAGGGATGTTACAAAATGGCCGTTGTTACTGGAATTTCAGAGCTTTATGAGGCTAACATAGCTGCCCATCCTCACCACCAGCTCAATAGCCGGCACTGGAGAAGTCTAAAATGTCTTTTTAAAGATGGAGGCTGTGATGGTCATGCAGCTCCTTTCAAAATTACATATTTCCTTTAACAAGAGGCCCATGGGCCTTAACGGTCATCTGACTATTAGTACAATACACCATAGTCGTTTAAAGATTTTAGCCTATTTGACCTCTGTGACCTTGATTGATGGTCAAGGTAATTAATTTGAACAAACTTGGTAGCCCTTCATCCCAGCATACTACATGCTCAATATCAGTACCCTGGGCCTTCTGGTTCTTGAGAAGAAGTCATTTAAAGATTTTAGCCTATTTGACCCCCGTGACCTTTAATGAAGATCAAGGTCATTCATTGGAACAAACTTGGTAGCCCTCCATCCCAGCATGCCACAGGCCCAATATCAGGTCTCTAGGCCTCTTAGTTATTCACAAGAAGTTGTTTAAAAGTATTTTAGCCTATTTGACCTCTGTGACCTTCAATGAAGATCAAGGTCATTTATTTGAACAAACTTGGTAGCCCTTCATCCCAACATCCTACAGGCAAAATATCAGTACCCTGGGCCTTCTGGATCTTGAGAAGAAGTCGTTTAAAGATTTTAGCCTTTTTGACCCCTGTGACCTTGAATGAAGGTCAAGGTCATTCATTAGAACAAACTTGGAAGCCCTTCATCCCAGCATGCTGTAGGCCCAATATGAGTATCCTGGGCCATTTATTTCTTGAGAAGAAGTCAGTTAAAGATTTTAGTCTATTTGCCGCCCATGACCTTAAATGAAGATCAAGGTCATTCATTTGAATAAACTTGATAGCCCTCCATC
>SAYR01035995.1:1731545-1766239 GCA_004382745.1 Argopecten irradians irradians | reverse complement strand
TGTGATAACTTATGTGTGAAACCCTTTTATATTTTAGGCTTACTTAATTTAAATGACTATCCATTTTAATACAAACCAATTATCAATAAGGTCTTGTTATATATCTTGCATTATTTTATTATAGACATGACATCTATAGCTCATATCCTACCATCAATAGAAATGACATATCAACTGTTCTACATATTCTGCCATCATTCAAGTATCAGTTTTTATCGTTTATGTGTACATTATTTATATATCAACACCAGAAATAAATCTGAGGTCTTGGAAGGCAATAAACACACAATGTGCAATTATTTATTTTTAGCCAAACTTATAAATGGCTTTTTATAGTCTTTTAAATAAATATATACATATATACAAGAAATGCCCAGAGTATATTACAACAAATATAGTAATATCATCGTTTTTATTCCTGAGAATTTTAAGTTTTGGCGACTGCAGTTAATTTGTACAATTTTATTCAATTAGAAAAAATAGGTAATAAATTTATGCAACCGTAATTTAATATTATATGTCAATTAATTAAAAAATCAAATATTTTGATTTACTCATAATTTATTTGGAAATAATGACACTGGAATTTGTAGTTTAATTGTAGTATATAAAGATAATTTTGTACCTTTTATACATTTTCTACCAAATTTAATATCAAATTAGTCGTTTGTAGGTTTGATAAAAATAAAATTGGAGCAAAAGGCAATTGTTTTTTCTATTTAAAACCACAGGGACCTGGCAGAAATGTTAACCAATGGTCAATATTCAATGTATATTTATGAGCTACTATAATACAAACTGTATATTGACAGTTGGTTGGAAATTTGTACCATGTCCCTGTTCATTGTTCAAGATATATAGCCACCGTAAACTTATTTTCATGGTGATTTGATTTTGCATTTTTATGAGTAACCATTCAAAATCTTTGATGTGTATTGGTATAGTTGAAACATCTTAGTGATTTATTTTCACATACCGTATTCGCTGTATTTAGCACCACTCTCTCTATAAGCACCATCCCCATTTTAGTTTATCTGACTCGAAGGGTCAGGATGACCTCTAGTCGTTGTGTTTCGTCCGTCGTCGTCCGCCGTGTGTTAACTTTTCACATTTTGAACTTCTTCTCCAATTCTACTGGTGCGATTTGGCTGAAACTTACTTGTAATGATCCTGACATGGTCCAGACAAAGTGTTGTTATTTTTTGGGTCGATCCAAAATCCAAGATGTCCGCCACAGACGCCATCTTTAAAACACATTTTGAACTTCTTCTCAAGTTCTACCGATGCGATTTGGCTGAAACTTGCATAAATTGATCCTGACATGGTCCCGACAAAGTGTTGTTATTTTTCAGGTCAGCTTTACTGGTGCAATTTGTTGTTTCATCTCTGGTGATCACAAATCGAAGATGGCTACCATGACACTATATCTAATTAATTTCCTTTACAATAATTGCCAAGGTTGTCACATTACTGTTAAGGCCCTTGGGCCTCTTGTTCTTGAGAAGGAATAGTGGCTCATTCTATGGATTAACAATGTTTTACAACATGTGATGCCTCTGACATCAGCATTGTATCCCATATTACATGAACTTGCAAGTCTTTTACATGTGAATCACGACATGCGCGTCTCATAGGTTAAAAGGCATATGCATGACTATAACAGATTAATGTGTCATGAATCATGATAACTTTGAGTTAAAAATACGGCTGACTTTTTTCATCCACATTTCATATTTTGGTTAACTTATTTACTAAGTGCCCTGAGCAGTAATTACGGTGAATACTGTATACAAAACTAAGTAAGTTGGTTTACATTAAGCCACAAGACACAATCAGGATCAGTTGACAGTTGTACTTAATTTCAGTGAGGGATGTTACGAAACGGCTGTTGTTACTGGAATTTCAAAGCTTTATGAGGCTAACATAGCTGCCCATCCTCACCACCAGCTAAATAGCCAGCACTGGAGAAGTCTAAAATGTCTTTTTAAAGATGGAGGCTGTGATGGTCATGCAGCTCCTTTCAAAATTACATATTTTCTTTAACAAGAGGCCCATGGGCCTTAACGGTCATCTGACTATTAGTACAATACACCATAGTCGTTTAAAGATTTTAGCCTATTTGACCTCTGTGACCTTGATTGAAGGTCAAGGTAATTAATTTGAACAAACTTGGTAGCCCTTCATCCCAGCATACTACATGCTCAATATCAGTACCCTGGGCCTTCTGGTTCTTGAGAAGAAGTCATTTAAAGATTTTAGTCTATTTGCCGCCCATGACCTTAAATGAAGATCAAGGTCATTCATTTGAATAAACTTGATAGCCCTCCATCCAAGCATGCTACATGCCCAATATCAGTACCCTTGGCCTTCTAGTTCTTGAGAGGAAGTCATTTAAAGATTTTAGCCTATTTGACCCCCGTTACATTGAATGAAGATCAAGGTCATTCATTGGAACAAACTTGGTAGCCCTTCATCCCAGCATGCCACAGGCCCAATATCGGGTCTCTAGGCCTCTTAGTTATTCACAAGAAATTGTTTAAAGTATTTTAGCCTATCTGACCCCTGTGACCTTCAATGAAGATCAAAGTCATTTATTTGAACAAACTTGGTAGCCCTTCATCCCAACATCCTACAGGCAAAATATCGGTACCCTGGGCCTTCTGGATCTTGAGAAGAAGTCGTTTATATATTTTAGCCTTTTTGACCCCTGTGACCTTGAATGAAGGTCAAGGTCATTCATTTGAACAAACTTGGTAGCCCTTCATCCAAGCATGTCACAGTCCCAATATCAGTACCCTGGGCCTTCTGGTTCTTGAGAAGAAGTCGTTTAAAGATTTTAGCCTATTTGACCCTTGTGACCTTGAATGAAGATCAAGGTCATTTATTTGAACAAACATGGTAGCCCTTCATCCCAGCATGCTAGAGGCCTAATATCAGGTCTCTAGGCCTCTTAGTTATTCACAAGAAGTTGTTTAAAGTATTTTAGCCTATTTGACCCTCGTGACCTTGAATGAAGGTCAAGGTCATTTATTTGAACAAACTTGGTAGCACTTCATCCCAACATCCTACAGGCAAAATATCAGTACCCTGGGCCTTCTGGTTCTTGAGTAGAAGTCGTTTAAAGATTTTAGCCTTTTTGACCCCTGTGACCTTAAATGAAGGTCAAGGTCATTCATTTGAACAAACTTGGTAGCCCTCCATCCCAGCAACCTACAGGCCAAATATGAGTACCCTGGGCCTTCCGGTTATTGAGAAGAAGTCGTTTGAATGAAAAGTTTACGCACGGCGGACGGCGCACGGCGCACGACGACAGACGATGCATGATGACAATAGGTCATCCTGACCCTTTGGGTCAGATGACCTAAAAAGACATATTTTAAAAATTATGTTACTGTATGCAAATCAATTCAATGTTACACCTATTTTTAAAAGACATTTTTGTTCTTTTTTGTCTACTGTGCAACAGGATAAATCAAATGCAAGGTCAATGTCTAAACAAATACAATGCTGTTTGTTATCATCTATGTTGCAATATAAATATGCAGTTCTGTTCTTCTACAAGACTTAATGATGCTGTTAAATGTATAATACCGGTAACACTTGCTCCTGTAAGGAAAGTTCCAGGTTCTGTCCCCTGGCCGAGACACACCATAGTCTATAAAAGTGGTAGATTCTCCTCCCGCTTAGCGTTCAGCGAAAAGGTTTGCCCGTTGTCAGTTTAATGTGACTGGGTGGGGTGTGCTGTCCGGTGTCTCTGGCAGTTTGCTTCAGTGAGATAGCACTATCAAATGAGCAAAGAGACACAACAAGAACATACCGCAGCCTCCCTAAATATAGCCATTCACACAACCACATTGTATACCAGGGAGGCCATCCTTAAATGACCCTAGTTGTTAGCCTTATAGCACATAAGTAAAACAAAAATTTCAAACACAATTACATTTCATTCTGTTGTATTTATTAGAAAACAATTAAAAACATTTAAAAAATCACCTTTTAATATTTACATTGATACTGAGAATACAATATATAATATATATTTTGAATCTGGTTATCATAAGTTCACTACATATGTTATTAATACATTTTACAATAAATCACAATCAGATTCAAATGAATGCAGGTAAATGAATTTCTCCTAAATATACAACAATAACCGTACTTTTAAAAAACAAAAGTACCACAATTCCTCAACATTTTCCATTCATCAAAAAACATTTGAATAGATCAACTGTTAATTCAGTGTTGGTAGGAGATTTCAAGTGAAAAGAGAACTAAAGAACACATTAATTAGATTTGAAGTCAATACAAAAGTATACAAAAAATAAATACTTTTAATACATCTAAAAGGCTTTACACAATGTATACATGTATACATAAGAAAAGCAAATTAAACCATAAAGTAAGTTGATAAAACTCATCAAAAGACGGCGCCATAGAACAGTTGATTGGACATAATGTACAGCAGACCTTAAGATTATGAATGTGAATCAGTATAAAAAGTCTGAAGTCTAATGGCAATCACGCATGTTATAAAAATTCATAAGTTTTTATTGGTCAGACATAAACAATTTCCTGATATAACTAATAGAAGATTAATATGTAGACATCAGAAATCACTTTGAATTCATCTTATTGACTTAATCCCATAACTAGCCCATCCAGCCATGTCATACAACAATGTCATAAATATCGTAAGACACATGTAATAACACTATTGTGACATCACAGGTAGTTTTGACGTCATTAAATCTTATACATGTGTGGTTATGACATCGCATGATTGTCTCAGTAGAAGGAAACATCACAGTTGGATTTCTACTGTTTTATGTAGAGATGAAATCTAAAGTTTTACTTATATTTCTATTATTAAAAGTTGTGTGATAAATAGAATCTTACACTTGTGACAATGTGATATGAAATTATCGTTTGATTTTCATATCACATAGCCACTCATGTAAGATCCTCTATATCTATGCCTTAAAAATGGTCAAACACCTGTGTCCTTGACCTTTCAAAAGACTGCCTTCTGAAGGCCAGAAGTTCCCCTTAATCGAAGGTTGACTATCACATATGACCTTCATCTAACAGAAGATGTTTTTTTGTATGATATTTTTCAGTAATATATGCAGCGTATTTTGTGAAATGGAATATCTGCCATTTTTGGATCATCAGCATGGTCTCGCCTGTAGTCCCACAGATAATGGTCAATGATTATGGAGTTGATGTGGGTATCTTTAGTCGCATCATCTGCCTGTAGTAACTTCCTTGCTTCCTCACACACTAACTGTAAACATAATCAATAATCATGTAATTTGATACATACAAATTGTAAGGACAAAGGAATACCGTAATTGTCTGTACAAGGTAACATACATGTATACACATATGAACTGTAAAGTCAAATGAATAATTATTTTTCATTGTTTTCTTATAAAAACTTTAATGATTTTTTGTCTTTAAAATATTTGTAATCATTTTCCATTTTTAGCTATGTTAATAGAAGTGGGTGGAGATAGTCAGTTCTTCACAGTCGATGGTAAAATATAGATATTTGAGAAAAGAGTAATTCACTAGAACTTACCTCAGTGGCCCAAATACTGCATCCCCTAATCTCCATCTCGTATCGGTCACCAGTCTTCATAATTTTATCTGTAAAAGGAATAAAGAATTGACAATGCAAATATCACCTCAGTGCAAAAATACAACTGAATAGATGTAATATTATGACAGAATATATCTATATACACTAAAAACATGCACCAATCTAATTAAAACTAGATTTGCAATTCTGCTCCACTATGTAATACGATACTCTACTTTACGCTCCGATATAAGATCTAAAATCATACTGTTTGGGGTCACCTCAGCATGACCCCATGGTTAGCTTATTAGTGTGTCCGCTATGAAAATCTTCAGTGTGGTTGATTCATTCGGAAGTATTAACGGCCAACAATACGCCCTTTAGATGTTTCAATTCTAGGCCAGGGGTCATACTAAGGTAACCCCTTTAGGGTGATCGGGTGATGTAGTGGTTAAGCCACTTGCCTTTCACCTAGCCAGCCTGAGGGTTCAATCCCCGGCACGGACGTCAAAAGGTCAGGGGTAACCTGCCCGATCACGTGGGTTTTCTCCGGGCACTCCGGTTTCCTCCCACTTTAAGACCCTTCCCGCGCTTACATCCGGGCCATCGAGAGTGATTTACATAATTTGTATAACTTGTTTCTCAATTGAAGTAAAATAAATAAAGTTTATATATTTATGTAAGGTGACCCCGAACAGGGAGCTGTTAGATTTTGTATTAGAGCGTAACGTAGAGCATCGTAATGGAGCAGAATTATAAGTCTAATTTTAATTAAATTAAACTAAAGCACAATCAAAGGTGCAATTTGAAATATTATACTAACACAATGTCACAGTGAAAATATCTATTCATGATGAAGGTAAAATCAGTCAGATTCGTGTTTTAACTTACTGGGTAGTATATAAATACTGACCTGCTTTCATGTACTCTGTTATTTCCTTGGAATACACCATAGCATCAAAATAGACCAAGGCCTGAGGAATCCTGTTAACACATGTAGAATGTCTTATCTGACATGACATCATACCTTATAGCCAGTTATTTTCACAGACCAAGGCCTGAGGAATCCTGTTAACACATGTAGAAAGTCTTATCTGACATGACATCATACCTTATAGCCAGTTATTTTCACAGACCAAGGCCTGAGGAATCCTGTTAACACATGTAGAATGTCTTATCTGACATGACATCATACCTTATAGCCAGTTATTTTCACAGACCAAGGCCTGAGGAATCCTGTTAACACATGTAGAATGTCTTATCTGACATGACATCATACCTTATAGCCAGTTATTTTCACAGACCAAGGCCTGAGGAATCCTGTTAACACATGTAGAATGTCTTATCTGACATGACATCATACCTTATAGCCAGTTATTTTCACAGACCAAGGCCTGAGGAATCCTGTTAACACATGTAGAATGTCTTATCTGACATGACATCATACCTTATAGCCAGTTATTTTCACAGACCAAGGCCTGAGGAATCCTGTTAACACATGTAGAATGTCTTATCTGACATGACATCATACCTTATAGCCAGTTATTTTCACAGACCAAGGCCTGAGGAATCCTGTTAACACATGTAGAATGTCTTATCTGACATGACATCATACCTTATAGCCAGTTATTTTCACAGACCAAGGCCTGAGGAATCCTGTTAACACATGTAGAATGTCTTATCTGACATGACATCATACCTTATAGCCAGTTATTTTCACAGACCAAGGCCTGAGGAATCCTGTTAACACATGTAGAATGTCTTATCTGACATGACATCATACCTTATAGCCAGTTATTTTCACAGACCAAGGCCTGAGGAATCCTGTTAACACATGTAGAATGTCTTATCTGACATGACATCATACCTTATAGCCAGTTATTTTCACAGACCAAGGCCTGAGGAATCCTGTTAACACATGTAGAATGTCTTATCTGACATGACATCATACCTTATAGCCAGTTATTTTCACAGACCAAGGCCTGAGGAATCCTGTTAACACATGTAGAATGTCTTATCTGACATGACATCATACCTTATAGCCAGTTATTTTCACAGACCAAGGCCTGAGGAATCCTGTTAACACATGTAGAATGTCTTATCTGACATGACATCATACCTTATAGCCAGTTATTTTCACAGACCAAGGCCTGAGGAATCCTGTTAACACATGTAGAAAGTCTTATCTAACATGACATCATACCTTATAGCCAGTTATTTTCACAGACCAAGGCCTGAGGAATCCTGTTAACACATGTAGAAAGTCTTATCTGACATGACATCATACCTTATAGCCAGTTATTTTCACAGACCAAGGCCTGAGGAATCCTGTTAACACATGTAGAAAGTTTTATCTGACATGACATCATACCTTATAGCCAGTTATTTTCACAGACCAAGGCCTGAGGAATCCTGTTAACACATGTAGAATGTCTTATCTGACATGACATCATACCTTATAGCCAGTTATTTTCACAGAGATGATAATCTATGGGATACTGCTATGATTGCAAAACTTTGATCAGCAATATATTCAGTTTGAACCATACTCTAAAGCCAGATCTCAAAAAAAAATGTATCGTGTATATTTTTAATTCATCATATGTAATATTACAACAAGTGATATAACAATACATGTCCAAATCCAAATTCAGCTATTTGCATATAATATTACTATAGTACTGTACTTAAATATCCATACAAGCATGTCAAATTCTTATATTCATACAGAAAAAGATATTTTGCTTAATTTCCTATTGGATTACATCCATAATAAAGTTCCATTTGTTTCTAATTTTCGATATCTTTTTACAATGTAAGAGTAAAGCCAAGTTTTGTTGTTTTTTGTGTAAAAAGATATATACAGCTTTCCCATAATATAAATTTGTATCCGGATTGTCTCCCTTTACTTACTGTAGTAGATAAAAAATCTCAATAGTAACAAAAGAAAAATTATTATAATTTCACACTCTCATCTGTCCATATTGATTTACCCCAAAAAGAATTGATTGGGGACTGAAAGGTACCACAAGGCCATGTTTTAATTGTATCAAATTAAAAAAGGATGAACCAAAAAGACTAAACACAGCAACAATCCCAAAATAAATGCAACATTGTCTCCCTTCCATTTACACAAAAGGTACAGATTGCAAAAAATCATAACCACTAAAATTTTGAATTTCATTTTCTTGTTTTAAGATGGTTTGACCAAATTGCAAAAATGTTGACCCATGAAAATAGCTGGCTATATGGTAATTAGTAAACACTTTTTCTATCATAATTCATATATAGAGATGAGGATATGTCTGATATACTCATCCATCTCATTATAAAGCTAAATGTTCCATAACTAGGTAAAACTTTTGACCTGTTCTTAATCTATTGAAAACCATAAGTTTTGATGAATTAAGTTGTGAAAATTAATACCCATAACTTTCAGGAAATATAGAATTTCATAAGCAATATTTCAAATAACATCATACACAGGTATATGCTGTTGAAATCCACAGTCATATAGCCTTTTGGAATAAATCAATATTTTGGAGATACTAAGAAAGGTTGTATAACTTCAATTTGATTTAGGGGGAACTTCCTAAATTATTGTAGCCCATGGGAATTAATTTGGCAAAGTTTTCTTATAAAGGTAGATATATATGACATTTTGAAAATTAAAACATTGCAGTTATCAGGACATAGAGTTATGTTTTTTGATGACTATAAACATTAATGTACATTAAGATAATTTCAAGGCTTGTTTATGACAAGATAAATAGATAAGATAGACTGTACCTGTAATCTGCAAACATTGTTATGGTGTCTATATCATGAAATTCTCCATAGCTTCTACCCTCAAAACACGCCCAAATGTCAGCAATCAGAATCTGTGCTCGCTTGTAAAATGCCACTGTAAAAAAAGCAAAAACCATATTTTAATATTCAAAGTATCATTTATATAATTTAATGTGAATTTACACATTATCTCCCCTTAATCATTTTATATTCCCCTCCCTGGAATTATACACATGTACATTACCTCCCTCCCCTTATTGATTTTACATTCATTTTCCTGGAATTATGCACAATAGACAATAGACAATGTTTATTAAACCAATCAAGGTCCCGCACGGGGCATTTACATACAAAACATTTATGATTACATAAAGTAGACATCATACAGGACACTTTTTAAAGTGAAAACTCACTTATAACTAGAGATTCATGAGTAAATAACTATAAAGGTTATATAATAGTAGATAACAACCAACAGTAGATAGATAGTTACATGTAAAATGTATACAATTTTATAGTTAGATTCTTAACTGTTAGCAACAACGAGAAGTGGTTGTGTCATTTCAGTGGGAAATTGAGTTATACAATTACCGAGGAAGGTTCTGTGAAATAAAATCAGACAGAGGCATAAGGATATTCATGTTTTCGTTGTTCAAGAGCCATATAAATTGGTTAAGTGGATTTAAGTGTAAAAAATTTGGACATACGTCATGGCATACATTGATTAATTTCTGACGTTGTGCTCTATATTTATCACAGGCAAATAGAAAATGGACTTCGTCCTCTATGTGTCCGTCATTACAATTTTTACAATGCCTTTCGTCCCGGGGTATCTTTAAATAACGTCCAGCTTCTATCATCAGTCTGCTAAGTTTGGTGAGAGATCGGCTCTAATTGAAATTGGATAGAGATGAGAGATACTGTTCTGTACCAATGTTACTTTTTAAATTACAATAAGAGCTTGCCATCCTTCAACATACCGCGTGTTGTGCGCCACATTTTAATATAATGTTCACGAAGACTTTTAATAAGAATGCGTTTGAATTGATATTCAGATTTATTGATTATACTCTTATTTGTGTCAGTCATTGAAAAGATAGAATTGATACAACTGAACCATGAAGATTTACCGTTTTCACATAATAAGTTAGAGCATAATACAGCCTCATGTAGCAAGGGAAATTGGTGCGCTGTATGTTCAAGATGATATCAGTACATGCCCATCCCCTTGATTATATCAAAATGGATCGGAAAGCGTCCAAGTTCCAATCGTACAGCAAAGTTTGTACTTTTTTTTTTGTACACTGAGGAGAAATTTGTAAAGTTTTAAATGCAGAAGCTCGCTTTCCCAATTGTTGTAGATATTATCTAGAGTGGGCAATTTTCTTTTAAATCTTGGTGCATTCGTATCAAAACAGCCCCAAATATCAAAATCGATTGATTTTATGGTCGAACACATTTAGACATGTTTTTACTGAAGGTTTAAATGATAAGAAGTCTTTACGGAGTTTGAAGTATGCTTTCCGGGCTTTATTAAAACATTCTTTTCTGGCTGCTGAAAAAGTGCCAGAAGCAAAGATCAATTTTAAGTATTTATATGTGCGGACACATTCAATTGTATTGTTCTGGAAATGAATTAAAAAGGTAATTTGATCAGACGACCCAAATGATTGAATACAACCACTTTGGTTTTTTGAATATTCACATTAAGACACCAGTCTGTGCAGTATGAATTTAAAAGATTGAGTTTCTTCTGGAGGCCTGCAGCTGAGGCTGAAAGAAGGACAACATACATCTGCGTGCATCAGACATTTAAGAGGTGAAGACTGAAGGTAGACTGGATCTTGAGAGTCCTCCAAATATTTAGGTAGATCATTTAGAAATATTTTGAACAGGTTATCCTCCGAGTCGGACACCTAGTTTACAAGAGAAGTAGTCGTTTAAAATGTTGCCTACCTTCACTTGTGTACATAATCTCCCCTATGGATTTTATATTCCCTTCTATGGAATTATATACCAGTACATTTACTCTCCTTTATATTGATTTTATATTCCAACACATAAACATTATCTCCCCTTATTGATTTTATATTCCCCTCCATGGAATTATATACTGTATATTATCTCCACTAATATTGATTTTTTATTTTTTTTCAATAGAATTATACATACAAAATGTGTGCACAATACCTCCCCGTTTTGATTCAATATTCCTCTCCATGGAATTAAATAACTGTAGATTACCTCCCCTTATTGGTTTTATATTTTCCTCCCTGGAATTATAAACCTGTAGATTATCTCCCCTTGGTGATGTTATATTCCCCTCTCCAGATGATATAAATACATCTATACGTACATCATCTCCCCTGTTCCATTTAATGATACATGTATTCCTCTTCCTTATGTATAGTCATAAAAGTCACATTTATGACATGTCCTAGTATCTACACAGCAAACTTAGCTAGCCAAGGGTATTCAGTACTACCAGGGAGAGTATTATACTGTATACCCTTGGCTAAAAGTTGCTGCACTGCTAGCATAGTTCTGGTACTCTATGCTTGTGCATTTTCCACGTGAAGCAACATTTATATACTGTAAACTCATTCACCCCTGAAGACACACTTGGACACTTCTGATTCAAAGGCTGGCACAGTTCATTATAAAGTTTCAGGGGTGAATGAGTTAATCAACTATAAAATGTAACATTGACCCTGTGATGTATGAGACACTGTGTAGACACTGAATCTCACCTTGTTTTCCGTTATACTCTGCCTCGTCCCGGTACGATGGGAAGTCTGTAACTACCAACTTCATTAATGTCTGGGCACTCCCCTCACACTTCTCTATACAGTTTACAAAACTCCCGTCATATTTCTAAAACAAAAAACATGGTATGGTTTGGCATTTCATAATTTTATTCTGTATTTGCATATTACAGAGTTATCTGCCCTTGCGGGTAGGTATTGATTGTGACGTCATGTGTTTGCAAGCGTAACATCATACTTTTCGGAGAAAACAACGTAAATTGCCCCCATAAAACAAAGACGTCACAATGGATACCTACTTGCAAAGGAGCTAACTCTGTAATATGCAAAGACGGAATTGCACAAAGTAAGACATGAATTAATTTGCAAAAGAAATTGAAAACAGAACATATTGATTTTCATATTTTTAGTCTGCGTTTAAATTGAGGTCAGTCAAAATGAGGCCTCAAAAAGAGTGAGGGGTGCTTATAGGGATATGGGAGCTTATTGGGTCAAATATGATATGTATAATGCCTACATAAGCTGGACCATTTTGGATTATACGGTTTGACTGGTTGGACCTAGTAATTAGTTTATTAATTAAAGACGGACCTGGTGATTTTATACTTCAGACGAGCCTTGGCAAAGCCCTCACAGGCCTGTATCAAAAACTGCAGGTCCGTCAGGATTTATACTTGAAATAATGACTTCAACCAACGGTCGAACCAGTTGTTCCGAATAAACAAAAACGGCCCAGCTATTCTGCCACATGACATACTAATTATTTTCTAATAAAGCTAATAAATGTTCCTAAATCCTAAATATTTAGATGATACATGTACAACACTTTAAGTAGGATTCTAAATATTTAGATGATACAACACTTCAAGTAGGATCCTAAATATTTAAATAATACAACACTTTAAGTAGGATCCTAAATATTTAGATGATACAACACTTAAGTAGGATCCTAAATATTTAGTTGATACACCACCTTAAGTAGGACTTTGCCTGCTTCCTGAAGGACCTGCAATCGTTCCTCAAAAAGAGGGACATCAAAATCAGAGTCGGACTTGAATATGTTACACAACTCCTCTTTACTGACGCTGGCATAGAAGCTAGGGTCTGTCAGCGGAATACCATTCTGAAAAAGAAGGGTCATTAGATAAATTAACAAAAGAGGACCAAAGATAAGATTACTGCAGTTTCAATGAAAATAGTTACGATTGAATCAATATAAAGCTTGGCAAATATATTTTCTGTCCATGTAATAATTAATCGTAGGAACAGATCAACATTTCATTATTTGAAATGAATGTCTTTGAATATTGCGAGTCTTATCATTCTCAGTTTGTTCCGTTTTTGATGCTCATTTTTCCCATTATTTTTTTCTCTTCAAAACATTGTCTGATTTTTGTTTTAATCCACATAAAACACTGGTGTATAGATTGAATTCCCAATTTTCAAGGAAATACCTTGCGACTTATACCCCAGAAAATATGGTAGTTGTTTATGATACACTATTATAGACGGCGCTTTAAAGCAGTTGTATTCCCTTCGGTGAAGGTTCAATTAGATATTATTATCACAAATAAATGAACTAACAATTGAATTTTATGCTGGTGCCATATGAAATTAGTGATTTGTTCATTCATGTTAAACTTCAATAAATTACTTATAAATTAAAATAAAGTATGAGTGTCTTTCCATTTGCAAATCACAATGTGTTTATTTAATAACTACAAATTATTTAATCATACATGTACCATTGATAGCCATGGTATAACTAAAGTTGATATTGCTATATTGAGCAAATTTTGAGAACAACCTATTTTAATACTCAGTCACCCCTAGAAATTCAAAATGAACTAGCTGCTTCAGTTTTAAAACCAGAAGAGTTCAAACTTAACTACAGGGATGAAGGAGTTGATTTACTTACATCCAGAGCACGGTTAAGAGCTGCTACCCATGACCAGTAACCTGTGTATTCTTTCCCCTTGTATATGACCTTGAACTTCTGTTTGTCGTTCATTGACCAGAATGAGAAATTCAAGGTGTCTGCCACGAATATCCTGATAAAACAATTCAAGGTTTATATACACTAACAGTGTATAAATACATGTACATTTTTTTGCAAAATGGTAAATCAAGAAATGTTCATGCATATAATTTTCGTGGTTTATGATATTCAAAACATTTCATGTGTAGAAATTTCTGTGAATGACTCATGAAACAATCAGTTTCAGGAATATTTCTATACACAATGACTACACTTAACAGTATATAATTCTATGTCTAAGAAGAGAAGATCTTATAGTTCACTAAGTACAGAGGAACTTAGATTTCTATTAAAGAATAACTTTTCTTTCCCATTAAAATGAATATCATCAAAGACTTCTACTATTTCTGAAAGAGACTATATTTTCAACCCCATGTCTCGTTTATCTATTACAGTAAATGCAGAATTCAATGAAATGTCAGTTAACTAATTGATTTTCATGCCATACATGTATCAAATAATTCATATTTCTATGCAGTAAAGACTTTGATATTTTATTACCAATCAACTTCAGCTTTGGTCATCTTGCTGGGGTTCAGCTCATGGTCAGTTTTCCAGCTTTCAATAGTGTATTTATTTGTCTTCACACATTCAGCCATCTGGTTAGGATAAAAAAATACAATTAATTAATCATTATCAACTGGAAATTAACTTATAAAGGAAATGAAAGCAATACATTACCAAAAAGTCATTTTCCCATTGATTAAACAAGATGTAATCTAAAGTTATATGAATTGGATATGACATATTTGCTTATTGTAAAATGATTGATTCTGTAGTCATACTTTTTATATCAATTTAAATTTATGCAAGTGAAAGCATCCATATCTTATTTTCAACCAGCATATTCTTATATCTAAGTTTTAAATTACATTATTTTCTGTCTGGCACCAATTATTGAAGATATAAAGAAAAAACATTCCAAAAACTGTACCTGTCTATTGAATATTATTATTTTTCTCTCAATCATCATAACTTAAAGTCACAAATCAAAATTATTCACATGAACTACTTTTTTGAAATATGATAAAATGTTATCTTTGATCGTATCAATGATAAAATATTATCTTTGATCGTATCAATGATAAAATGTTATCTTTGATCGTATCAAAATCTTCCTTTGGGTTAACTCTTTTATTACCAGCTTTGCTAGTTTCCGTACTCCTTCATCATTAACAGTGACATCTTTGCTTGTCTCTGCGATCAGCCTCCCAGTCTCCCTTGGCAATGCAACATTATCCATGATTGTGTAT
Organism: Argopecten irradians irradians; assembly: GCA_004382745.1. Taxonomy (NCBI): domain Eukaryota; kingdom Metazoa; phylum Mollusca; class Bivalvia; order Pectinida; family Pectinidae; genus Argopecten; species Argopecten irradians. The sequence continues at coordinate 1,750,810 of SAYR01035995.1, read as the reverse complement.
ATTTTTTTTTGCTATTTCGAAACACAAATACCCTGTAAAAGTATACAAATACAGATGAATCTATAAGATAGTAAAAATAGAAAATAGTGTTTTTACATGATCTATCAGAGTTACTTCCCTTTGTTTTATTCTCTTAGTACTGAAGTCACAACTGAAAGAAATGAAAATAATTCATAAATCAGAATGTGTTTTCAAAATACAGTAGCTATAGCAATGTTATATCTATAGCTCCAGGTAATTTAAAGTACTTTAAAAGTAGTGGCACTTAACTCTTTCACCCCTATGTAACTTTAGTAGACTCTACCATCCATTGACCTGAATGAGTCCATTATGGCCTGCAGTGGTGAAAGGGTTAAGTCACAGGTATGAAGCAAGCTTGTCCGTGTTGAAAGACACACTATAGACTATACCAATATAATCTCTATGTAGCTACTGTTGTAGCGGAAAAGATATCTCCTTCTGACTGACTTTAAAGTGATATCTTTTCCCCTTCAACAGTAGCTAATCTCTATGTTGCATTAGTATCTAATGGGTTTGACATACCAGCATGCTTATCTAATACCTATGTACTAGGTTTAATGAAGAAGCCTAAAATGACATTTGACCTTTAAAGGTCATGCTCTATTACTTTAAGTGTACAGTCAGACTTTTATTTTACATTATCATTATTGTTATGAAATATATATGTATGTAACATGATTCGTTTTGATGCCTTTAAGTATATTTACCATGTAAAAACAATCTAATAGAAATATGTGTCAAGGCATTTGACATTGAAAGATTGTCAAAGTCACTGAATGATTTAATGTAATTTTAGCTATAAATACTAGAGACCTAGACCTAGATGAAAGCTTTAAGAATTTGGACATGGAATGACCATACTATTTATCAATATTTTACTAATTAAATCACTAATACAACACGAATGTATACAGCACATCATATATTCGAAATCACAAATGTATCTATATGCAGCAGAGTATGACTATGAGATGAATAAACAAATATGTAGGATGTCATTAGTTTTTTATTCAGTATTTTATTCATATAATGATACATGTAATACAGTAAATAAACACATTTCGGGATCGGAAAACAAGCTTAGAGCACAGAAGTTTGACGTTCTGTCAATAATATATAGTATACATATATAAAAAAAAAAATACCCCTATATACTATATAAAAACACTTTAAATAGTATATAGGGGTATTTTTTTATATATATGTAGGCCTATACTATATATTATTGACAGAACGTCAAACTCCTGTACTTAGAGTGTCATTATTTCATTGCGAGTTGATGACAAAAGAAGATCGTGTGTAAAATGTATAGAGCCCTTGTTTCTCAAATCTGTCGTACTATAAAAGTCATGAAAATAACCGAAATGCGCATGCAACCACCTAAATATATTATATAGTAACCTGTTTTGACGGATGGTCGCCCTTACTTCTAAAATTTGTATTCGAAATAAATTATTGTTATCATTTTGGTCGATAAATGATTTGTTGTTTAGCCTTTTGTTATTTTTTTACCTGCCAAGTTCTCGAGATGGTGAAACTATCGGGTACGTTCTGGGCCTTATCAGCTGCAAAATAATAATAATAAACCACGTGTTGCTGACTTCCGGTGTATGTCGATTCTAAAATTAGAAACGTCGCTCCATGTACCAGCGCGGGAATATTCAACATTCTGATTAGTTTCGTTTCAAAAATAAATACCCTTCGCATAAAAGGCGATCGACAAATATTAGAATGATGAATTTAGTTGATAAATCTCCTGAATGCTGACTACAGTAGAAGTTGACAATATCAAAACTGAATGGATATTAGTTAACACACTTAAACTGTAAGGAAAAAGATGTCTGTTTAGGGTTACCCGACCAACCCTAATTTTTTGTCCACTTTTCCAAGAAAAAAATATAAAAGTCGGGATTTCGATCTCAGACTCCGGTTCCGACCATTATTTTAGAGCGAAACACAAAAAATGCTCCCGACCTACCGACCCCATGTTTTTGCCAGTACAACCCTAAACAGATATATTTTTTGGCCTAATGAATCTAGACTGACTACCAGTCTCTAGAATGTTAATTTACACTCTACTTTGCGGGTTCCAATCACCTCCTACTGGTTACCAGGGAAAAGAAAACTTCCTTTACTTGTATTGGGAAAATCACAAGGGTAATGAAAATTAGTTATGAAAAGTTAATATCAATTTGTACCCACCAGAGTGACCTAAACCATTTATAGGCGTTTTAGGGGTCCAGATCAAAAAAAGGAAAATATATGTACTACTAATATTTGTCAAAATAATGTTAAATTTAGGGAAAACTAGCGATAACTACCCCCTGACGATAATACACTCCATTGCTCTACTATACACCAAAACGTCTAAAAATGGTCTATATACACTCTAGTGGCGTTGGAGATGAAGGATGTCACAAACGAAATAAGAGATCCCAGAGGGATCAGGGCACTCACAAAATTAAGAATGATCTGTCTGACAATGAAAAGAGTCTTTCTCTGTTTTTCAAACTTAAACAACAAACAACACATGCAACTTGTGAAAGTACTCTTCAGTACTTTCAGAGAAATAGCGGTAACAAGAATTGTTAACGGACAGAAGGAAGGAAGGACCATGGAGGAAAGGCGATTTAAATAGCTCACCATTTGATGATGGCGGGCTGAAAACGGATCAGAGATGATGAACGTTACAACCTAAAACTAGAGAGACGAAGGATGGCACGACAGAAAACAGATCAGAGATGGAGGACGTCACAACAGAAAACAGGTCAGAGATGAAGGACGTCACAACAGAAAACAGGTCAGAGATCGAGGACGTCACAACAGAAAACAGGTCAGAGATGGAGGACGTCACAACAGAAAACAGGTCAGAGATGGAGGACGTCACAATAGAAAACAGGTCAGAGATGAAGGACGTCACAACAGAAAACAGGCCAGAGATGAAGGACGTCACAACAGAAAAAGGTCAGAGATGAAGGACATCACAACAGAAAACAGATCAGAGATGAAGGACGTCACAACAGAAAACAAGTCAGAGATGAAGGACATCACAAACAGGAAACAAGACAGAGATGAAGGACATCACAAACAGGAAACAGGACAGAGATGAAGGACGTCACAACAGAAAACAGGTCAGAGATGGAGGACGTTACAACAGAAAACAGGTCAGAGATGAAGGACATCACAACAGAAAACAGGTCAGAGATGGACGTCACAACAGAAAACAGGTCAGAGATGAAGGACGTCACAACAGAAAACAGGTCAGAGATGAAGGACATCACAAACAGGAAACAGGTCAGAGATGAAGGACTTCACAACAGAAAACAGGTCAGAAATGAAAGAGTGATGAATGATGTAATGTTGGGAAAGACTGTTAGTGATAATATAAGACATAACAGCAAGTAGGTATATGATGAAGGACTGGTAAGTTGATCACAATTACAGTAAGACACAATTTCAAGGATCCGATGAACAAATACTGGCAATGGCACATTAACAATATACACTGTATGTTTGTGCAAGGAAGATAAAACACGAAGAAGTCAAGAGGCTCATAGGCCTTTGACAGTGTTTTCAGACATATTGGATTACGGATTGACCCGAAAAATTACATTTAGTCTGATCATGTCAGGAACATTTCAGAAAAATTTCAGTTAAATTGCTATAACATCACCTGAGAAGAAGTTTTAAATGCAATTTCAAGATGGCAGTCATTTTGGATTTCGGATCAAATGAAAAATAAAAATCTGGTCCCTGTCAGTGTCATTCCCGGCAAGTTTCAGCTGAACTTCACAGGTGGAATTAGAGAAGTCTTAAAAGTACAATGATAATATCACACACAGGTTGAAGGGAGGTTACAGAGATACAAGGGAGATAAACACATATAAGAGATTCAAGGAAGATAGCACCAGGCAAAAGGGAGATCGACCAGTTTTTTAACAATGTGGAATGATAAATATAATATAATGATAAAGCGAAACAATGTGGGTTCTTTTATTATGTTTGATTTATTGCTTACAATTCATTTCATTAAATATTACATGTACATAAAAACAATTTTATGTAAACAAGAATTTTTTTTAAAAAATCTAACAACTTCAAGCTTACATGTTCTGTTTGAATGATTAAAAAATCTCAGTGTTCGGGAAATATACAGCATTATAAGTACCCGGTAAAGGTATTCCATCTTTGCATAATACAGAGTTATCTCCCTTTCGGTAGGTATCCTTTGCAACATCATTATTTTGTGAACACAACTCGGGTCGTTTTCTCTGAAAAGTATGTTACCCTCTGAAATACATGACGTCACAATTAATACTTACCCGCAAGGGCAGATAACTCTGTAAACTGCAAATACGGAACTTGTATAATATAAAATAGCAAGTCTCATTATTTGTTTGGGAATATTTGTTCCTGTTGGATGGAATTATTGGCCTGACTTGTAACATCTGCTCCAATCTTCTTCTTTGTTCTTTGGAACTTGCTGTTTTTTATTTTAATGTTGTATGTTTTCATATAAAAACAAGGACATAGTCATTCAGATCCCCCGCCAATAGAGATATCAAAGCTGAAGTAAGTTTGATTGTGGAGACATATGTGTATGAAAAAAAAACAGGAAAAAGGAAGTTGAGCTAAAGAAAGATGGAGTATAATTCAAGTAGAGCGTGGCTGCAATTGTTGAATCAGGTATACAGCCTTGACATTTATATTAGACTATATACACAAAGACGGGTGGAGTTTTGCAAAGTAACATTTACCATGATATTTTCAGCAATGTTTCCATGGTAACGGAAAAAGTGCAAAAAATGAAAACCTAAAAATAGCAAAAGGTACTACTAGACCATAAAAAGAATGTGTCTATGAAGTTCCGTGGAAATATCTCTGCTGGTTTTAGAGTTATGCTCCGGAAATGAACCTGCTACAAAAATATGATATTTTCAGCAATGTTTCTATGGTTACAGAAAAAAGCACAAAAAGTGAAAACCTTAAAAACTTCGTTGGGCGGGGATATACAATTTGAAAATCTTTTTGCTAAAGTTACATTGTTTATGTTGTCTGCATTTTAATTAGATTAACCATCATATCCACTGCATGCTCAATCCCATATTCTTCAATCAAAAGTTGAAAATTTTCAGGTGCATTTTCCAGAACTTTCTTCTTATCCAAGTCCACCACTATAAGTACAAACAATCCGATAATGTATAAACAGCTACAGCTGAAGATTTTGTATGATAAATGTAAAATCAAAATTATGTATTTATTTTTTATGCTTGAATGCAGCATTGAGAATGGATACAGTAAGTTGATTTTTCATACCTATATGAAAAAAAAAATCTATTTAAAATGAGAATGAAGCAAATATTAGAATATATTCATGTATCATTTAGTAAAGTAACATTAAATATTAATTTTTTAAGAACTGACATTACCATTTTTTAATTCCAATAGGTAAAGGAAACAAAAATTATTAACAAACTTTTATGAGATTCTGCTATGCAGATTCACACAGACTCTTTTCCTTGCCCCATGAAGTAAAATAATAATGGCATCAATGCGTAAATGACGAAATCGGATTAGGTAACTTACATTGCTGAGTTCCTTCCACGCCCAGTCTGATTCTTGGAACGGCTATGTCCAGAGACTCTGTACTGAATTCCCAGTTAATCATCAGAGTAGGACTGTCAGGAACAAAATACACAAGTTTAATAGTCTATTTCTCAACAGAATTACCCCCTCTCCGTTGTTTTCTATTCCTGTTGAAATTTCAATATAAACCAATATTTGTACTCACAGTATCTGTATGAAATGTATAGTGTATATTCTCACGTGTAAAGATTACTTTATCAAGCTGCAATGACTAACTATTTAAATAAGATTTCTTCTCTAAGACAAATAAGATTATTTGTTATATATGAAATAATAAGTAGCGGGATTGAACTGGGTCGATCATCGGTGACCGTGTAGCTCAGTCGGTAGAGCACTCGGCTAGTATTCCAAGGGTCCTGGGTTCGAATCCCGGTCTGACTGCTACATTTTCTCCTCTCCTGTTACAAATCCAACATGATTTTAAACAACAGTCAGTAATGGATTGAACACGAAATATCAACACCACCGTAGTTGGTCCCAAGCCTGTGTTGAGAAAGGAGGAGGGACATAGTCTCAAGTAGAGGTTATAACCTAAATCTTGACTATAAACACCCAACAATCATGCCCATTCATGCCTCCATTCAAAATTGCAACAGGATGCAACATGATGTGATTGACAGTGAAACACTATAGGTCCTTATTTCAAGGCAGAGAATAAATAGCGAAAAGATTCTTTTATATGCCATTCTACAAAATTTCTATTTTTTTTGTTTGAATTAATGTTAAATATTGTAACATCAATTCTTCTGATCTGTTTAGACTATATTTATTCCTTCAAACTGACAAAACATTTGATTATAATGAGATAAATCTAACACAAGAGGCCCATGGGCCTTAACGGTCACCTGAGTTAGAATATATAATGAAACAAATTAAAGACATATAAACACTTTATGTTGGGCCTTGAAGTTGGTCAGTGGTTTATAAATTTGACCTTTATAGACTATGAAGAATATTTGCTGCCATCAAACCTGTGAACTTAGGTATTTTTTAAAATTTTAATCAATTTGACCCTGTTTGGTCCTGCCCCTCTGGTCCCCCAGGGGGTCATCAATGACGGATATGGATGTTAAAATGCTATATCTTAGGCTAATAATTCTAATCAAGTTTGACTAATTTCCTACGAAAATTGGGCAAATAATGTTCACAAATATGTTTTTCCTATATAAACTAAAGTAAACTTGACCCCTCCACAGGGGGTAACGTGAGACCCCAAGGTCATATAATTCACAGTTTTTTTAAACCCCTGAAGACCTTTCCATCTATAATTATTTGATTCTACTATATCCAGAATTTTAGAAGATTTTTAAAGTTTAGCCTATCTGACCCTTTTTTAGCCCCGCCCCTCTGCCCCCAGGGGGTCGGCCAGGACAAATGTGGATATGATATTAAAATGCTATCTCAGGCTAATAATTCTAACCAAGTTTGACTCATTTCCTATGAAAATTGAGCAAAAAATGCTCATTAATGTGTTTTTCCTATATAAACTATAGTAAACTTGACCCCCTCCCCAAGAGGAAACAGGAGATCCCAGGGTCATATAATTTACAATTTTTATAAACAAACTTTAAGACCTTTTCATTTAAAAAGTGTATTTGATTATACCATTTCCAGAATTTTAAAAGAATATTTTTGAAGTTTTAGCCTATTTGACCTTTTTTGGCCCCACCCCTCTGCCCCCAGGGGGTCAGCCTGGACCAATATGGATATGATATTAAAATGCTATCTCAGGCTAATAATTCTTACCAAGTTTGACTCGTTTCCAATGAAAATTGAGCAAAAATGCTCATAAATATGTTTTTCCTATATAAACTATAGTAAACTTGACCCCCTCCCAAGGGGGAAACGTGAGACCCCTGGGTCATATAATTCACAATTTTTGTAAAGGACCTAAAGACCTTTCTATTTATGAAAAGTATTTGTTTCTACCATTTCCAGAATTTCAGAAGAAGATTTTTGAAGTTTTAGCCTATTTGACCCTTTTTTAGTCAGTCCTGTATTGACCAGTAACTATTCAGTTAAAGAAAGTGGTTTGGTAGAGGACATTTGTGTAATACCTACCTGTGTTTGTTTTTGGGATGTGATATCATAAGGATCCGATTGGTCTCTGTTGTATATATCGTCACAAACTCAGGATATTTTTTAGAAAAGTGGTCAAGTAATTTCTGTCGGTGGAATTCCCAAACTGAGTAGGGCATTATCAAGCGAAAAAACCCTCCAACAGCTTGGTCATTTACAACCCTGGTAAGAACAATGGAAACACACAAACATTATGAAAAAGGCTTAGAACAATACATTTTGTATCTTACCATCATTGATTGTTCATTCATATACATGTATTTATTATTGATATATATATATTCAGTAATGTTTACTCTCTTGGCTTAAAGATGTTCCACAGCTAATAAATGCTCCACCGCTGACAGCATAAACAATACTCATCATTTTAACATTAATTAGTGTTTAATTGTGTTATATATGTCTAATTAACAAGAAACATAATATAAAATAATTCATTTTGCCTTTGGTGCATGAGCAATCAGTACTTCAATCCATATAGGACATATTACCATAGATTATTTTTTATATTTTTATCTTGAAGTTAAACTAGAAGCTCAAACTTTTCAATGGTAGTAATGGTGTAAAGTAATTAACTTTTGTAACTGAAGAAAATATTAAATTGTCTGTTCCTGTTTTTATCAAGAAAAAATACTATTTATCAGTGAAGGAGCATCTTTAATATCATGAATTTGAAAAAGAGCTTATCAATTTATCACATACCTGGCCCATTCATTGATGTCATAAGTAATCTCATTATCTAAAACACATATTACAGTAATACCACTAGTACTATATCACAGGTCATAATGACGTCATGATCACAATATGACAATGCACGATTGCATTGATAGATGAAAATGTCACATTGATTTCACCTTGCTTATACAATGTGTATAGCATAGAAATCGAAAGTTTTGTCTGTATTTCCACAAATACTTGTTTATATGTAACAAACAGAATCTTACACTTGTGGGTACATAATATGAAAATCATCCTTATTAAATTATTTGATATGCCACTTTCCTGAAGTCTAGTGAAATTAAATTATTGAACTTGTTTAATACATATTAATTCATATTACATAGCCACTCAAGTATTAAGATCCTCTATACTCGATGGAGACACAATAACAACCTTTCCAATGGGTTCTTCAATTCCAGACAAACATCTTGGGGTACATTAGCAACAAAGTCTTTTATTTCAATTTCTGATCTTTCATCTTCCTGAAATGAAAAAAAAACCCATATATTCTGAACAAACTATATTAACATAAAAGGTTGCAATGTTTTTGTCATAGTAAGACAACACTCTGAAATTACTGGGTTTTTGTAGTCATTGATAAGGAATCTCCTCTACACAAATCTTTTTATTTCTTCTTTGAAAAAAGTTGTACCTAACGACGAGAAAAAAAGAAAGAAAAAGAACAATTTCTAATGTAATTTTTAAGAAACGAAAGGATAAAAAAAAACTAATAAGACACCAAAAAAAAAACCCAAAATGGTTCACATATCAAACTGTGTGTGTGAACTCAAATGAGAGTACACGGAAAGATATTACGAGGTGGTTTTTGAGAGTATCCATCACCTGTATTAAAAGTAGTAATACTCTGCAATAGAAATGGAGAATAGAATTGTAAGAATCAAACTCCATTGTTCAAGATCACGAAAAAGTTAGAATAAAAGTATTTGGGGATTGATATCACAGCATCCACCAGCTTTTATCAAACAAATTACACAAAACTAGCGTCTCTTTTATTAATTTTAAAGTTATTCTTCGTGGATAAGAAAACTAACTCGCTCCCCTCTCACAAGGATATAAAAAATGCGGAAAACACTAATAAAGACACAAAAATTTACTGAAGGTATAAACCCTTGTTATTCAGCATGCCTTAGAAAAGTTTCGTATTCCCCTCTCCACCCGACAACTCAGTATTTTGTTACACACATACAATTTAATGGATAGAGTTTTCCTTTTCTCCTAACTATTCAGGACGGGAACCATAAATAAAACTATGAAGATCAGGTCTATATCACCAACAATTGAAAACAAACACCCCCTTTCCTTAAAAAAAAGGGGGAATATACCAGGGATTTTTGCGAGGGCAAAACAAAGAAAAGGGAAAGGGTTGATAAGAAAGAATAACCATAAAAACAGATAGGGGGGGGAAATTTTTGTGGGTGGGGAAATAACGAGCCCCTTAATTCAAAGAACTAACGCGCCTAATATATAAGCTATTCAAATATCAAAACCCACATTTTTCAATAGTTCCGTGATCGTTAAGGTCATGAAGCAGAAACCAGTTGGGGGGAAATAGAGACGGAGGGACAAGAGAACAAGGTGTAAGAAAGGTTGACAACAAACAAAAAATCTGTAGAAAAACCACAATCCTGTTCTACCCCCCAAAATTTTCTGGAAAAAAGATAAAACTAATGAAGAAGTATGTTATTGTAGAAGAACATTTATCAAGAGAAATCGAAAAAAGATCGCAGAGTTGAAAAATAAGCGGGCACCCTCTGAATAGATATGGGCCCCTTTCAAATCTGTTCTTAAACAACGTGCGAAAAAAAACAACCATCCCTTCCTTAGACAAAAAAAAACACGAATCTAAAGGTAAAACACAACCCATAAACCCACACGTCCAGCGCAAAGGCAAAAGAGGACAGCAAGGCAAGGACACTAAAGCGCACTAGACACACGGATTGAGGTTCAAAATAAGGTATTTCAACGGCAGGCAATCACATCATACCCCTCTTGTATTTTCTATTATTCCCCCCAACCACCAAGAATCACCGGCTAAATTCACGACAACAAGAAAGCCCAACGTTTATTTAAACAAAAACACGCTCCCGCGTGTTAAAACTAAGAAAAAAAAAAAAAGGGCTGAGAGGCACCCTTTGGGGGGGCCAAAAATAGCAAAAGAGGTCTTTAGTGATTTAATTAAAGATGCCCCTTTCGATACAAACATTTATAAAAAATTTACTAGGCAGTTGTAACACCCAAAGAAAAAGGCAAAGCATTCTTTCATTATTTCAGTTTTCTGTGAAGTAAGCAAGACGGTTACAGACAAAGTCTCCGACCTTTTAAGAAACTTTATGAGTCAGTGAGACAAAAAGAACAGGAAATATATTTTGGAAAAAATGACTCAAATACTTTTCCTTCGAGAGAAAAAACATAAAGTGTAAAAGATAAAAGCCCGCGTTCAATTACGCCTCCCTTTGAATGAGCGGGAAAAAAGTTGGACATAATAGAGGATACACACTTTTTTTCCTTACAAGGTGAAAGTCACAAAGATGAAAAGTAATTTGGGGGAACACACGAAAAATCGAAAAAAGAGGCCCCCCCCCCCCACCGCCTAAGAAAGAGAGAGGCGTTATTTGCCCCTATATAAATAATGCCTCCCACCCACACAAGGGAAAAAAAAAAGGATTTATCAGCGAAACGGTCCTACTATAATACTGAGGAACCAAGAATGGTTTTGTATTTTTTTTTGAGTATAAGACAATTGAAACTCCCCCGAAAAATGAAAAAAACAAAACAGGCATATTTTTTCCCCCGGAATAAAAACACAATTTAGAAGGGTAAAAAATAACCCAAACGCCGCTAAAAAGGGGCCCTTGGGGGTTTTTAGAAATCCCCCTTACAAACTAATTCCGGGAAAAAAAATAACCAAAGAAAAACGGAAAAAAATATTCCTCAAAAAAATCATATCAATCATTGGGTGGATAACAAACTAATAAGAGAGTATAATCGTGCCAATGTTCGTCCTAACCCGTCTTAAAACCCCCCTGCAAGCCAAACCTCGCAAATCCTGATCTATCGGGTTGGCCCCCGTCCCCCAAAACATAAAATCAAAAAATAAAAAAAAGAAAACCGCTTTCCCCCCCCCCCCCTTGAAAAAAACAAAAAAGAAAGAAGGGAGAAAGTTTTTTGGGTAAAAAAACCACCCTCCAAATCCCTCCCCAGTAAAAAACAAATTGGTTGGGCCCCCGGTTCTCCAAAGAAACCCTTTCCCAACTAAAAAAGAAAGTTTTTTCCCCCTTCCAATGAAAAATTAAGGGGATTCATCCCCCCTTTTTCCTAATTCCCCAGGTAACTTTTCCCCAAGGCCTTATCAAATTGGGAATAGAACCCCAAAAATCCCCCCCCGAGGTCTTTTAACCCAAAGAATTACTATGGAAAAAAAAAGGGTCTCTTTTTAAGTTTTTTTTTTCCTTACCTATTTAATGACAAATGTTTGGTTATTTTTTTGCCTATCTATATGCTAGTGATTTCACCGCCCTTATGTCGCGGAAATTAAAAAAAAAAAATGTAAAAGTTGCCCTCAGGAAATTAAGTCATTATTTAAAGGGAAATCTTTCTTCTTTGGTGCCTTTCAATTAAAAATCGGACCCCTGCACCCGATATAAGATACTAGAACCTCTCAGTAAAAAGTTGGTTATCCTTGGACCCTCCGCAATTCAATATTAATTATATGCGAGCAGCAGGATTCACACCAATATATGCGCTCTGGGGAGTCTTCTGTTATAATTGGGGTTTTAATAAATCAGAATCATAAAAAACCGTGCCCTTAATACCTGGGCCTCAAAACTGCCCATATACATCCTCCCAGACAGAAATAGGGTGGATATGGGTTCTGCACCCCCACACGAGTCCTATACACAATTCCGGTCGATACTTCCCTGTTCTTGGCTGGGATTAAATTAATAGGTATTGGATGGCGCATCTCAAGAATCGGAAATCGCTTAATAAAATGGGGGCCCCCCTTCCCTCCCGGAACACAAAGGTCCTTTTTTTCCTAAGTGTTTTCCGCCCTCCCAAAACTTTTCCCCCCCATACAAAAACAGAAAGGCAAAAACCCCTCCCTACAATCTTAAACTCTTCCCCTTTCTCCCCCTGGGTTGTTCTTTTTGTTCTCCCCCCCCCAAAGGTTACTATTAAGTTATACGTTTTACAGAGAACAAACCCTTGATAAAGGATTTATGATATTATCAATTGGAAGCCTTTTTTTTAGCCGAGAATCAAAAAAATTTGGGTTTGGTTCAGATGAATAGCAATCTTTTCCCCTGAGAAAGGAAAAAAAGAGAATGGGAAAATTAAATATTATGGATATATCGCACACAAAAGGCAAATCCTTTTTGTTGCTAATAACTTGTGTTTTTTGGGGGGGGGCCCATTAATTCTTTCTTCTTAAATTATGTTTGATTATCTATGAAATTTTTTTGTCATGCCACTAGTATATAATTTAGATTAACTTCTGCGATAAATCTCGTCTACCACCTTTAAAACAAAGGTTTTTATTGGTGGGTGTTCTACGTTATAAATAATAAATGATCTGATCAAAAGATCGCGGCCTCGCACATCGCGCTTCCTTAATTCACACGAAATCCGATTTATAAAATGTATGCCAGCACTCCCCATCTTATAATCTTTTATTTTTGTCCCTAACCTTCTATAATAAACCACCCATTAGACGGCCTTCATTAAAAGCAAAAGATAAAGTGGGGGGAACCAGAAACTAAAAAGACTATGAAAAAGCAGATCACCAAGACTTATCTTCGAGTGTGCCCTTAATATCGAGAAATCACCTTGGAAAGACAAACATACCAAAAAACCTTTCCGGTATGATCCTTAACTATCCTTTCAAATATAAAATAATACACACCAACCCCATCTTTCCTTTTTTTATTTCCCGCCCCGGATTTTACCCAACCCCTATTTAAGTAATATTTTTGAGTAATCTTTTTACTTAATACCCCCTTTTTTGCGGTGCGTGACAATCACCCCACCTTTATTCCGTTGTTAAAACAACCTAAACAAGGTCCCTTATACGTCGGGGTAGTAGTTACTCAATTAAATAACAAAAAAAAAACCAACCCCCCGAACGTCTCTTCCACTCCCAAACTATGGATTTCCCTCCCCGCAAATGAAAAATAGCCTCTCTCTTGACCCTCAATTCATCACAATCAAAATTACCGCACAAGAACAGAAAAAAGGGAAAACACACTTCGTCCCCTCCAAAAACAAAGTTGCTCGGGTATACAAAACACATGTTTTCCTTTTAAAAACAAAAACCAAGAAATAAGGGAGGTCACGGGGGAAAAAAGAAACCTACCTTATTTACTTTCTTGATAAAAAAGGTGTGAGGGGTAGTTCTCGGGGTTTTTAATATTGGGGGTCCTCACCAAACATAAAAAAACAAATAAAAATTAACCCCGAAAAGACCAAAAAATCCAAAGAAACAGTGGAAATTTTTTTGGCACGTTTTGCTAGATTCTCCTTTATTTATCCACCCATAAAAAAACTCCGCTAGGCAGCCAGTGGAACATCCATTCTAATCCCCATTACAATAACATCTCCAAGTTTCGCACCCGGAGGCCCCGCCCACCATATTATCTTATCCGGAGAGCTGATCCCCCCCCTTTACTTCCGCTACACCGCGAACCCAACCGGATTCCGCCTCAAAACGCCCCCCCCACCCTTTATTGTCTAATCGCCCCAGCAATAGGCAACAAGGCAGGATGTCTAAAAAATAGATAAGAGAATAATGACCTGCAGCCGGCTTATAACATACATTCATCTATACAGGACGGAACAACCCAACAATGAGACAAAACAAAAATCACATGCCATGTGAATAATAATGATTTAAACATCCAAACGAGAGCATGGGTCCATCTTGTTATGCTCGCGTACGCAACCAAAATACACGAGCTCCCCCCCCCTCAACAACTTAAGTCCCCAATTAACGCAAGCCTCCTTGAAAAGAAAAGATTGGGCTCAACAACTCACACACCCCACCCACCAGCAAACGAAACACAATTTACCAAAAAAATTGGCGCCACCCAAGCACGGAGGCACGTTGCGGAGTATATATTGAGCGGACAACGCTTGGGATCAGAAATTTAAACAAAACACCACAAAAAAAATCCCTACAATATAACCCAAAAAACATTCCCAATTAAGATTACCAGCCCACAAAACCCACAAGCCCAGAAAAAATCGACCAATATGAATACAGTAATTTATCATCAAAGATTAGAATAATACAACTAGCAAGCGAAAACCACCTAAGACAGCCACGAGACGAGAAGGACCACCACAAGATATCTCTATTATACAAACATAATTCCAAATAAGTATATTTAATTAGAATGTGACTCATAATTAAATAATAAAAGAGACGATCTGGAAAGCCTAGAACAAAATCTAAGAAACCGAGAGAGAGGGGGTCGTAGAAAGAATCAAACAATAACCACACCAGTAGCGCCAACACATCAACGTTAATTCATCATCCACAAACTCCTCCCACACAGAAAACACAAGCCAACCCCACACAATAATAGAATCCCACAAAACACAACTAAACCTCACAAAAACACACCACACAATCCTCTGACGAAACGCAAAACAGCATACGCACACCACACCCAACAAAACAAAGATACCATAGAGACGAGAGGATAGGAAAGCGGCAACAAACAACACCTCTTGTATTATTCTCACACTTTACTTTCGAGAAAAGGGAAAAAAAAAAAACGCGACTAACATACCACGAACCCCAGGCTCCCCGGGGGGGCCCAAATAAAATTTGAGAAAAACCAATATGTTTAATACTGTATATACAAAAAGTTTAATCAATAAAGTCCGAGAAAACGATCTATTATCCACATTCCCCTATTCTTACAAATGAGGAGACATAAAACAAAGCCAACCACCCCAAGAGACCAAAACAGCGGGGGCTTTCATCTTACAACGCACAAAAGAACAAATATCACTGGCCAATCCTGGCTCCTGACTTCCCCCCGAATAAGCCACACTCACCCGCCCACATCCACCTCCAACAAAAGCGTTGCTATATCACAAGCAAATCAGGCGTCTCAAACAAACTACTCCACGGCGCACCCCTACTCACCCACCCAAATCACTATCCATTCTTTATAAATAAAGTCTCCCATCGACTTATCTTTGTTCTGCTATTATCCGACATCCACAGCCCCCCCCAACCTTTCCACAGGAAAACAATTTTCACAAGTAACTCACAGTATTCGACTGACGTGCGGAGCGGGGGTCCACCTCCACACCCACCCCCCCCCTCCACTTTAACCAAACACAACACGAACTCCTCTTTCACAAATCCCTCCTCGCGTGGAGCATTTTCTCGGTCACTCACGACGTCATCAAAACACAACCACCCAACATCTAGGAAACAAATGGCACGGGGAAAACGCACATCTATCTTATTATTTTTTAACACGGGAACATACCTCATGTTCTTTAAGTTAAGAAAAAACGCTTTAACCCTCCCACACATGAAAAAAAATCATGGGGGGGAAACCACCCCCCCCAACCCCTCACAAGGACCACCACAAACTAAATCATCACAGAATAAACACCACATGGGTACAAAGCTCAGGCAAAACCGAGGAATAAATATAATATAAGTTAAAAGACCAATATTGGTTAGGATTTCGCTTTTTTTTTCACCCACCACACCTAATACTATTTCCTCTTGAATTGTGCTTTCTTTAATGATATTTGAATCGAACAAACAAGATTATACCCAAATAACTGCCAAAAGGGAACAGGAAGCAAACATTTCCCACAACAAATAACCACAAAAAGCTGATATTAAATGTATAGCCGAATGCCTCCAACAACACCCCCATATTAAAATGAGCAAAAACAAAAGAAAAAACAAACTATCCCCCCCCACTCTCCCACAACAATCAAAGGAGCCATATAAAAATTATCACCTACAAGCATTCCCATAAACAATATATATATCAATCACCCCTCCCCAACCAATCCCTTATAAGACAACAAAAAAACACAATAGACGTTCCACGATAAAAGTTTGTTAAAAAGTTTCATATCCCTACCATATCCCCAAAAAAAAAATCTCGTGTATATCAGCCCCCACACCCCCCTCCCCCCCCTCTCCCCGGTAGAAAACGACACAAAAATACGGATAATTATTAAGAAACAAAATGAAATACCAAAAACAAACAATTAAAGCTTTCTAAATTTATATAGTTATTAGTAACTGACAAACTTTCTACCCACAATAAAAAATACAAGACAAACCCCACACTCCACAATTATATGCACAAAGAAGTATTTTATCATCACACACAATAATAAAACACAACAAAAACTATAAGACCCCACCCAAAAACACCGAAGTAAAAAAATAAAAAAAACCATATAAGAGGGGTATTACTAATAATGTCAGGATAAACACTCCCCGTACCTGAAACACCCCACCCCCATACCCCATCAATATCAAAATAAAAAGAAAACACATTATAAATCACGCACACCGTTTCATTAATTGGGGAATAGGACAATAAATAGTGAATATCACTATCATAATATAAAAAATTGAGATTAACGTTAATCCACCGCGAGGAAGAATTTAGGTAAAAATACACAGATAAAAAAATAATCAATGACTATACAAAAAAGTAAGTTAAAGGAATTAAATCCTTATCGTCATAATATTCGACAAAGAATTATCATTTTTATACACTCATCAAAGCCTGATCAATCTCCATACTTCAAGTACTGAATACAAAAAAAAATAGATTATTTGAGGCTTACTCTACATAAGCTCCTTAAAAATAAATAACAAAATAAATAAACATAAACACACCATAGAATCTCAAAAAAAATAAATATTTCACTAATAGTATTAAAACAAAAATTCAAAAAAATGAAGTTATTCAAGAGGGTAGAACCGAATAAAATAAAAAATATACTATCCTAAAAACAACTATATTATTTGTGTCTATATAAAAAAAAATTAAAATTATCACCCCCCATCATCCACTTGTCGGCTCTTCCACCCTAACATACCCACCTCGCTTTCAAAAAGGATCACCCAAGAAAAAAATCCCTTTATTCAAAACTATGAACCCCCAAACAACCAACCGGGTAAGAAAAAAACAAAGAATAATACCCCATGATTCACATTCTGTTAATATTTTATAACATCAAGACGCACAAATTAAAAAAACTAAAACTATGACGAACAGTAATAGGTCATTTCATCTATTATATAACTACATTTGAGTGGAACACACACAAGAACTTTTGAAGGAGAAATATATTTTAATTAATTTATTTAGATTCTTCCTCAGCCACCCCAATAAAGATGGAAAAAACCTTCCCCCTGTAAAAATAAAATTTGAAATAAACGACACAGAAACAAAACTCAAAAGAAGAGAATTCATATTTTTTTCGGGACCAAGAATTATCCACCCCCAATTTTTTTATTCTGAACGCAGATAACAAAAACCAACAAAAAAATAATAAGAATAATTAAGTTTTAGTTACGTACCCCCCTCTTTGGAGTAACAAAATCATTGTGGAATATAAGGAGAACCCCTTTGTCACACCCCAACAGAAGGCTAACGCCCTATAAGGATAACGGGGAAAATTGGGGAAGTAATTTTAGCTAGTACAACATAACACACCACTAAAAACTAAGAAAAACACCAAACCAAAAACTGAAACAATACTACTCCAACATCAATCAATAAAAAAATCATAATACCCACAAAGTACACAATAACTCCACCCAACAAAACAAACACATAACAAAAGTTAATTTAATAAATACAAGTAACACAAGTCATAAAATAACATCCCAACAATTGATCCATCAGTCAGATTCACATAATACGTGAATATACATTGAATTAACCAAAATCCACAAACACGGACTCAAACTTCATTAATAATAGATAAATAAACTACGATAATAAATTATATAAGTCTTATCAAGAAAAAAACCCATATCACGAGACAATAATATCATAAGGAAAACTTACAAGTAACAATGACCCTCGCGTCATTATAAAACTCATAACTAGAAACATCAATTACAGTAATTACCACTTATAACTAAAAACATCAGTATCATTGAAATTTCAACATACAATTAACAATCACAGCATACGGAATAAAAAAATCCACATATACACTTCAACAATTATAGCAAATCAATCTTTCCCAAATTTTTATTATGACAAACAGATATCTACCTTGTGACATTAATAGAAATTCACCTATCAAATAGTTTTATTTATCCACTTTTCCCGTAATTTAATTTAAACTACAATCCTAAAAATTTTTTGGCACACCACCATATCTTATTCATCAATTGATTCACTAGCCACTGACACAAATTCTACTAGCTCTAATTTTCATGTTTTATAGGTTCATCTAACTTGTGATCTGTATTTTCAAAACCTGTACAGGGAACAAGTACTTCAACAGTGTGGTACATATCCATTCCATCTATAAAATATGTACCGTGTATTTGTTTCACATGTACCATTTATTTCATGTAAGTAAAAACATTTCTTAAGTCAATATTATAAATGATCAACAAAATCACACGAATCAAAAGATGCCGTAATGATTTAGTAATATTTTATATATACTACATGATATTTTGAAAAATATCATAAAATACTAAATTGTATAACATAACATATAATCCATGTATATCTGATATAACTATTACTTTTTAT